>OZ023149.1:9088923-9115096 GCA_963675895.2 Styela plicata
CTGATGGAAAGATTTGACAACGACCAATCTAAGGTAAAATTAACGCTTTGTGTGTGATGATGAAAAAATGTATATTTGAAACAAAAAGTACCCTAATCTCCGTGACGCAGAGTTTATGTTCTGAGTACCATTTTAAAGAGTTCCTGCTACTGCTTGCCAGTAATCGATGCAAACGATTACCGCTACAAGGGCAATGTTAGTTTTCTACTCAGCGATGCTTTATTTTTTTCCTCTTGAAAACATGACGATGATTTTCAGCATTTTGTTTTTTTAAAAGAGAAAAAAGTATGAAAATTTTTATATTATCTCTGCTTATTGTCGTGGTGATTGGCGATAAGTTTACGAACGAAGTCAACTTACAAAGAGAATTGTTTGCAAGATTTGATACCGAGGTATGTAAAATACTTAAAAATAATAATAACTTTTCATATAATCCTTGTTTTTTCCAGTAACTATTGTCAGCATTTCATTTTCAAACTATATATTTATTGATCAATAACTCGAAAAAAAAATTAAAATGGGAAAAGTATTTTTTCATTTCAGGTTTCCGTGTATGAAGCAAAATTTTTTTTCAAATCCAAAGACACTCAAGATGATCATCACGACACCGGCCTTCCAGATTGTGATCCGTTCAAGTGAGTCATAACTTGTAAGAAAGAATATACATACCATCCAGATAGAATCAATTCCAATTATTTTGCTAGGGAAGGTTTCTGCGTTTTTTTGTCTGTGTCAATTTACACACCTGTCAAACATCAATATTTGTGTGATCGGTATCATACTCGTCTCGGACTATCGTTATTGGTGTATATGTCTTACGCGGCCTGAGATCTGACTGCGTGCAGGGGGTTGAGACTGATGTTAGCTTTTAGTTATTTTGCTTTAGTTTACATAGTTAAGATTGCATCTTGTGATTTTAATGATCTTCTTGAAATTATTTTAACATAGTTTTTAACTTAGATATATTTTCTAACCTTTTTTACTGCTGCACAATTTTTGTGCAGCATATGACAAACCTTTGCGATGTTTCATGCATTTAAGACGTTTTATACACTTGTTTATTTTGAAAAGATGATCCTTCCAGTCAGGAACAGCTTGTGCAAATATCTTTAACTTGAGTCGCTAACGAATCGCGCCGACGAGGGACGGTCCGTATGTGTTTTATTCTTGTCAAAGTAAAATATTCTATTGAACCGAGAAAAGACTTATAGGCGTGATCATTCATAGGATGATTTCGAGTCAAATTAATATTTTTTATTCATATTTCAGAGTTTTCATTATTTATTTCTTTATTTTGGATTCTACAGAAAGTTTGCAGGACCAGAAAAATCATGTGCAGCCTCTAACAACAACTCGCGAATCGTAACTTCAAGCCAATTATGCAAAGTAATGAAATGTATTCAAATATCTCATCACGGTTCTACAAAATGTAGAAAAATTGTTAGTTTGTTCAAAAGTGTCCCACACAAGTCCGCCCAATGCAAGTGAGTATATCTGGAGCAGGAAAGCTTTTTGTGCGGGGATTTTTGTTAAATCGTCGATTGATTTCCCTGTTTTAGTAAAGAATAATCAAAATTTATAATAAAAATTATCAAAATCCTGAATTCAAACAAATATAATATGCAATTAATTTTTTATTCTATGTTTGAAATGACATCCACCAATATCATGATTTACTGTCCTATGATTAGGTGGCAGCTAGAAATACTTTGACTTAAATTTTTCCCTATTTCTTGAATTATTAACTAGATTTACAATTTTCCGCTGCATCATTTTACTGCTTTTCAGAAATACAGATCAAGAAGGGTGCGACGTGACCGAGGTACAGGAACACAAAATTGGAAATGAATTATATCCTTCTCCACCAAAGCAAAATAGCCATAAATTGTATCAAGAACCATCAAATACAAAGCACAAAGCTCCATGCAACTGTCAAACCATCTGGTGCTACAAGAACATCTTAACTATATACAGAGAAAATGAAAAATTGTACAAAGGAAATGTTACTGTGAAAGTAAGTTCTTCGTTGTACCATAACATTTTGTATTCTTCTTTTTTTGTTTCACTCATTTTATTAAATTCATTTATTGATAGGGGCTTATATATCATCAAAATAAAATATGACGAAGTATGTGCCTGTTCAACACTCACATCTCTTTCATGTTTTGCCAATTTTCATTCCTCTCTCACTCTGCGTTGAACTTACTCCCTGCTTTATATTATAACTTTTCAGTTTTGTTTGGATGTTTTCCGCTGAGATTTCATATTGTCATACCGGGCGCCTTCAGTCTCAGTCAGAAAAGCTTTGGAAATACGCTTCGACCAACGTATCTCTGATGGTTCTGACGTAGATTCTTATCCCGTGAGAAATATGTGCGAGAGGTCTGCTGGACGCCATACCGGTCTATGGCTGTTTATGTAAGCACTGCGTACGGCTTTCACCAGCAACCGTGCCCATGAACAGGAATGACGAGGAATATGTTAAGACATGAACCTTCTACCCAATGTGGAACTGGCGTCTTCACGAAAGGTCAAGGTTCGCCATAGGATTAAGTCGTATTCTCGGTTCTCCTCTCTCGTAGAAGAATCCTATACAATGAACTTTTGACTGTCAACATTAAGGATCTGGTTGTGACTTTAAGTTTATTTTTAGATGATAAGAAAATTTTTTTTACTAAATTTTAGGTGCCATGTGGATGTGATTGCAGGAAATCAAGAAGTCGGAAATGTTATGGAGGTTGAAAAATAAACACATTTTTTCGAAGCATTCTAGTAATCCTGATAATGTTTATAGTGATAAAACTTTTGTAAAAAGGGTATGAAATGTCGACAATACTTAGATTAAACAGTGTTTCTTTTAATATGCTATTTAATAAGTATCACAGTATATGCATTGGATAGCCTGTAATAAATTTAATGAACCAATATATATATATCTTTATATGATACAGTATTTTTATGAAAAGGAGATCCGTTCTGATAATATAAGGAGCTGACATTTTTCTAGAACATTGCGTTTAGTGAAATTAGCTGAAGGTATGTTTGACCCATTTTAACAGGAGTGTAGTAAAATTTGCACCTGATTTTACACAGTAAAACTTACATGGTGTTGTTGAACGAAAATCGTTTTTTTTTGCCCATTACGGGTCGTTGATGGATCGAATTGTGGAGGTGAGGTCTATTTTATTTACAAAAACAATATTTACTTCTTTGTTCAAACAAAATCCGATTAGAATTTTCATTTTGACAACCGTGCCTCGTCGGCGCGATCCATCAGCGACTCAAGTTAAACGAACCGTGCCTCGTCGGCGCGATCCATCAGCGACTCAAGTTAAACGGAAAGATATGTGCACAAAAGTTTGCTGACTGAGAGGATGATCTGTTCAAAATGAGCAAGTGTCTAAAAACGTCCTAAATACATCGTGACGCCGAGTAAGACATATACACCGATAACGATACTCCGAATCGAGTATGATACCGATCACACAAATAAAATAACAAATATTGATTGACAGGTGTATAAATTGATACAAACCAATGCTGACAATATTTACATGGAAAAATGAAATAAAAAACATAGAATATATCAGAAGATATCAATATTTTGACAGAGTTTTACATACCTCGGGAACAAATCTTACAAACAATTATTTTAGGTTGACTTCGTTCGTAAATTCATCACCGATGACCACGACAATAAGCGGACATAAAATGAAAGTTTTCATTGTTTTTCGCTTTCAAAAACTAAAATGCTAAAAATCATCGTCATCATCGCTTAGTAGGAAACCGCATTGCCCTTGTAGCGGAAATCGTTTACATAGATTACTGGCAAGCAGTAATGGGAAAAGAACCAGATATCAACATTAAGACATACAGGCACTCGTTGAAATATTCCTTGAAACATGAACTCTGCGTGACAGAGATTAGGGTACTATTTTTACATTTTTTTATTATTAAACCAAATCGTTTATTTTATCTTAGATTGATCGTTGTCGAATCATTCGATCAGAGGCTAGTATTTAACAATTTAACATTTTTATTCCCATTTTTCTTTGTTTCATTTTTCTTTAAAATATTTTGAAAGATAAAGGAGGAGTGACTAAATAGGGATATAGTGCATAGTCTTGCGTAGGAGACAAATGAAATTATCACACGAATTACAGAATATATATTGGAATTTCTTGTTCATAATACATAGGCAAGCCCATAGGAAGGCAGGAAGAATATCTATATTAACAAATCATAAATTGCTACGTTTTTTCATTTTGAAATGCGTTAATGAATGCAATTCGTACATTAGCTATTTTTAGATATATGGATTAATTTTCAAGGTTTACTGCCATAAATATTTACAATTTAGAAATCTGTAAAGCGATGTTATCTTTTTAATCAGTGCATACCTGCCAATACACAAATTTGGTATTTATTATGAATCCTCATATATAACACTTCTATGTTTGCCCTGCACAATAATAAATGATCACAAAAAGGCCAGAGAGTGACATTGTTGAACTTTATGATTTGTATAATCCCAATAAACAATACTCTAAAATACCACAAAAAGGCAATTATCCTTGATTTAGAACAATTTCCGTCTATAACAAAGATAAGTTAAAATCGCCATTTTTCCCGTAATTTGACACGGTCATATTGAAATAAAACTTCAAAATAATCGTTTTGGGTCTTTTCGTTCTGCTGGCGATGGAACACGCCGAACCGTGGATTAAAGGCCTGTGCGATGACTGAGGCCATTTCCCATTTTAGAAATGTATAATGTCAGAAGATGGTAATTTTTGTATTGTTGTCACGACATTTATTAGGCTTTGTGTGTGTGTGGCGCAATCTTATATTTAAATGCAAAATTTCATGAGAAATTTCATTTTAAATGATGTTGTTAAAACGGGAAAATTTTCTGATGAATTAGATTTGTTTAGTCAACTGATCGAGTAAATTACTCTGATTTGACTCACTGTATCAAAACTACAGGAAATACAATAGCAACTTGCAGTAATTCTGTTTCCAAAAAAATCAAAACCGCCTTGTTTCAGATGAGATTAATGTCAAGTATGAGCTTTCGATGGCGAGCCTTGGACGGTTTGTTTCAACAACAGCACTTTTTTGACTGTAAAATCGGCTTTTTAGTTTTGCTTTACTGAAACTTTGTTTATTGAAATTGGCTTGTCAAATTTAAATAACACTCATTTTGTTCAGAACAGTTTTCTGTCAGCTTTGTGTTTTTAAATGCTGCCCATTCGTAATAGAACCTGCATATTTGCATGTGTGCGTGAATTTTTTTAATCATTTTTCTTAATTTAGTTTCTAGCAAAACGTGGAACATGAAAATTAACAACGTAATATATTTCTATCTAATATTCCATTCTCAGGTATAAGAAATTATCACTAGGCAACATTGATCTTAAATTTGATTTGGTTTGTCCAGGACGTTTGGTGTGATTGTGTTATCTACCATGCGATGTGTTGTGTCGAAAGCCACACTCGTTGTTTTCTCTGTTTTATTCAGTAAACAGACCAACTATAAATACTATTATGTCAGTCATTTTACAATGCAGAAATGTGGTTTTTGTGCTTGCTGAGTAATTGAACATACACCATATTCGGACAGGGGCTTGCTTCACAAGGGAAATATTATTGCACTTTACAAAACCTTCGTAAAACTATAATTCTTATAACTATACATATATATATAGAACGATCACAACTTTTTTATTTATTACTTTTTTCTCCAATATAGACCAAGATGACTAAATTGACAGTGATAAAGCACAGACAAAAAACTTACAAATTAAAACTAAAAATTTATTTTAGTCCGTCAAGCAAATGCATTATTATTAAATTTTTATAATGATTATTTCTTCATGTGCACTATAAGAGAATGATTGACCACTGGTATTCGGTCGTATTAAATAAACATCTCAAACATGCTGATAAAAAAATCAATGCCACCCTCTACACAAGGCAAAAGATGGATTAAGCCAACCGGTCGCAATCAATCTGCGACTCCTGCTTAAGCAAATTCGGCCTGAATTGAGATTGTAAACCATATATTTCTTATGATACAACCTATAGATTTAGCACACTAATCTACCACAAGTGTTGACCAACAATCTTCAGTACAGGCGTTAGTCTGATGTTCAACATATGGATGAGCAATTCGATTCGTGATTCATAACACACGTTAATCAAATTAATTGAGAACTGATCTTAAGAAAGTTCAGAAATTTCTATAAATGATAAAACTGGAGTTGGATTGCAATCGTATTGTATCGTGCTCGTATTCGTGCGCTCGCAAATGAGCTAGGTGACAAGAATGCGGTTTATAGAATGTGTAATTAGTATTTTGACTGGTGTATGAGATTGATAAAGCAAAATTTGAATAAATATTTCCTTTTCTTCATATTTACAAAAGGCTAAACTCCACTTTGCTTTTGTTCTTCCATTACTTAAATCCTTGTATTCCCAAAAGACACTATAGGGTCTTTCGAGTTTCTGGATATCAGGCCGGTTTGGAACTGCATTCCTGATGTGATTTATGCAAAGTATGAGCTGCTAACATCTATTGTTAAGTATGAACCACTGATGGACCGCGTCGACGAGACGCGGTCCATCTGTGGCCTGTGCATGCAGAATAAAATTTCCGATTGGGTCTACTGTCCATATTTTGCCAAGAATGCCGATTCGACGGTGTTATAACAGTGACACAAGTACTCTAGAAGCAGCGATTGTGTTGCATGTTTATAAATACTTTAATTAACTGCGTCAAAAATTCATAAATATTTTATCATATATAAAATAATCCGGTCCATCTGTACCTCATGCTTGAAAACATCAACTCTCCTGTGTCATCGTTGAATTGCTCCACTAGAGCACAGTTCGTCCACTTATCAGGTAGCACATGAATTGTAGTACAAAAAAATAGTCATTTTCTAAAACACATTATAGTTTAAGTTTTTAATGTGCTTTGAATGTCTCTTATTCTATCAAAGTGCACTTCCTGTCTATTTCATAATCTCTTTAATGCCCAGTATAAATTGTTTTGATTAAGTAAGTTTTGTTCGGTATGGTTCACTGATGTGAATCATGCTTCACAAACAAAATCTGATTGGGAACCCCTCATCTCTTTCCAAAAACAGTAAAAAACATAACATATACTGTGAAAAAATGCTTAAAAATACATTAAATAACATAGTCGAGAAAAAATTCAAGTCAACACCACAAATGTTTTAAAAATATTTGAAAAGAAATGCATTACCACAGGTAAATATCCTTGTTCCATTGCAATTCTAATACAAGGAAAGATAACGGTAATATGCAAGTATTTCAAATTAATCCACATTTTTGTAAATTTAAGACACATTTTAAGTTTTAAGCAATAAAATTTGCTTAAGTCATGCAAAATCTTATACATTTTTAATTTATGAGGTAAATTTCAATAATCGTTTAAGCTAAGCTATTCGGGCAACCCTAATTAAAGAGCTCCAAAGTCGAATATATTTTGAGTTCAAAACCGCAGCTAAATAATATTTGAGATGTGAATATTGGCAATCTAATCTCATATGAAATCAACAAAGACGATTCTTCAGAAAATTGTAAATAACAACAATATTTGAATGTGTATACTGAGAAGATTTTTTGATATTATTGATTACTCGATTGTTGTTTTCATTGGAAAAATGTAGTTAAATAAATTGAGAATTATGGATTTGAAAACAATTCTGAAGCCGTCACAATATTTATAATTTTGTACCCTAAAACCTACTTTAAAGTGATTAGAATTAGGTAGTTCACAAAAATAAGTTTTTCGTAATGTCACAATGAGGAATTTTAATTTTAGATTCCGGCTCATTAATCCATGCAAATAACCTCAGTAGGCTCATGACTTTTCAACTATAATATCGGAATATGGTGCATTGAAATATTTACTTTTGTACTTCTGTACCGTAACTGAAATCTTAAAACATCCCATTAAGCACTGATCCGCTATTGTAATTACCTGTGACCAAAACAAAAACGATAATGATAATAATGGGAATTTTATTTAGGCAAAAAAAAATTATGAAACTATTTTATTCGAAAATCATTCGAAAAACAACTATCGTACAGGGTAAAATAAATAGAATAGTAAGTAAATCATTAATATTAGCTGAAATCGTTCTCTCCGATCACAAAAAAGCATAACATGCAAGGACTATTATGAAAATTATTTAATAGAAAAAATTACCAGAAAACAAACAAACTTATTCAGATTGTTCCTTTTCTTCCGGGATGTTTTTTTTTATATAGAAGTTCGCTCCGAGCAAGGCCGGAAGCAGCGCCTAAAACGAGACAATTAAAAGTTACTTAAATGACAAAGACCTACTACTATGTAGCAGAAGTACAGTAAATTCACTGGTTTACAGTAATTGCATATTTCCAAAGTTGAAAAAAAACGCTATGTTGATGAGATTTATTCATGCCAATTAAAGGCTGTTGATGACTGCACACTCCTTTGGCCAAAATAATCAAATTCGACTTTTTTAATACCGTCAAATACAATTACTGTCAAAGACCAGTGGATTTTGTTGCATTTTTTCAGTGTATATAACGTGCCAGCAACTGCTTTGTAAGCAGATAAAATTCCATACAACCATGTAAATGTGCAGTGCAGAGTGGTATCTACCCCGGGCGATGAGAAAAATTGCTACTTTTGATACTACATTTTGCAATAGCTTATTGCTGTTTGTTTCTTTGTTCACCTCGAATTTCTTGAAAAATAGAAGTGACGTAAATGATGGTCAAACCGCCCTCCCCTTGAGTATTTAATATTAAAATAAAATTTGAAAGACATGGAAGGCTATTTTTATATACATAACGGTTGCTAATTATACAGTCCGTAATTAGTATATTTTTTCTAATTGGTCACTTCCAGATACGACTTAGTTCACTGGGAAGCCTCGCAAATAGTTCACAAATTTTATTAGTTATGTAAAACTTTTTAGTTTGATAAAATTAGGCAAATAAAGTCATGGTAACGGACCAAGATTAATATTTTTTCAAGTTTACCATCTGTTCCAAATTTTAATTTTTTACCTCAATAAGAAATTTTGGGGATAAAGCAGGAACCTGGAATATTTTTTATTGCTGTGGTATTGTTTAACATTATCAATCGCTTTTTTTCAAAAACGCAATTTTGGAGAAATGAAGCAGGACGTCTTGACCTTCATATTTAATATTTATCTTGAATTAACGTTGATTTTAAACAACCAACAATTCACATGAGTTAAAATTGCGTTGAGAATGCAATTATTCTTTATTTACATTCAGCAATAAATATTATGTCATTTTTATGTCATTTTCTTTATTGTGGATCGATAATCAAAGTTTTATTTCACAAAGATTGTTGAGCTTGAGATAACAAAATTCATCATTTAATTTATACTCCTCACTGCTCATCTCAACACAATCTTCAGACAAAAGGAGGTTATCCGGTTGACGAGCGCCCCAAGGTATATTGCCTGTTTCAGCAACGACACCATCCGACCATATATATTTGCCTTCTTTATCCTTGTCGTCCAAACCAACCCATGTATCTTCATCTACAGATGAGGAGACCAACGATACAAGTTCACTGCAACATAAAAGATTTTGAAGATTCGTCGGTTGTTGTACAATGACAATCAGAATTATATTACACACACAAGAAGACTTTTTATAAACCAAGATTTTGCCTTAATATGGGCTCAATTCGTCAAGAATTTATTTTTACCTAAGACATATAAACGCACATAAATTGTTCTTCTTTATGAAAACAACCAAAATACCACTACTACATTTTTTTATCTAAATTCGCTCAGAGCAAGGTTTTACGAGACTTTTGATAAGTCTCCCAAGAGCAGTATTGTTTTTATTTTTCTTATATTCGGTTTTGGCAGAAGATACATTACCACCTTCACTTCTTTATGATAAAGATCATGTTACATTTCATAAAATAATGTTCTTCCAATTCAACAACCCAGATTTGAAATGTTTACTTGGCAAGGGGTCATTTCAATAATGCACAGTTTTATAAATATTCTGAACCCTCCATAAAAATTTTAAGTTTGTCAAGCATGATCCAAAGATGAACTGATATATCTGTGTTCCATATTAAACACAAAAAATCATGGTCAAATATTTCAGAAAGGATAGGCCCTGAAGTTAAAATACCTTCCAAGTTTTCTCGCAATACTGTGACAAACGTGTCCAAGATGGTTAACCGTTACAGAGTGTGAAAATTAAACATTCTTCCGCTGAAATTGTTAGTAAAACATCAAAATAGTTTTGTATAAAAGCAAAAATATGATCTTCCTATTCCGCAGAAATATTAGTTTATTGTAAGCTTTCATTAGATCAAGTTATAGCTTCTTCAGACAAGGTTCTAGTGCAATGAATCTGGAAATGGTTATATGATAAGAGGGTTTCAATCCCAATTCTACAGACCACGACCTGCGGAAGCTTACAATTAACTTACATTTTTGTTGAATGAGAAGATGATATTTTTATTTGCATACTCAATATTAGTTCGTTCGTGCATCCTTGTGACTTTTCTTAGACATGGAAAGAAAAGTAGGAAACAAGGAGGAGAAGGAAGAGGTAGTTCATTATTAAGTATGATTTACATTTTTTTGTATTCATATATTTTTTGTTTTTTAGATTTCGAGTAAAACAGTGCTGTAAAAGCTGGTAATAAATTACTGATTAGCGCCGGTGCATGAATTTGACTTCGGAATAAGTATTAACAGAATCTAATCTCACTACTTGATATTGGAAATTCGTCCTCAGCAGTCCGGTAGCAGCTCTAAAAAGAACTTATAGTATTACGACAAAGAGCTAAATTAGCTTGAAAACCAATAACTGCGCCTTAAGGAAAACCTTTAATACAGAACTAAACCTAAAAAGCTTCAAGGTAATTCCGCAACAACGGGTCCTTGTCGAATCTGTATTTACGTCTTGAATTTAATTATTCAGATCATCCCTCCCCACAAAAAATTACTGGACCCGCTATCGATTAGAAATGCCTCTATAACCAACTAGTATTATTCTGACACCGATTTATCGGAGAACATTTTTTAATATTCAAAAACGAACGAAAATATACCAACCTGTGGCTTCCATGATGTCGAGTACACACATCCATAAAAGATATTTCAATACAGCAATATTGATTTTCATTGTGTGAAGATAGCAATGATAAATTTGAAGCTTATAAAGAAGTTAATTTTTCGATGTAATAACAAAATCAAAGCTTTCTGATGCTCAACAAACTTTACATGTATAATATAAACTTATATTTATTATATATTATAGTCATATATTATATTATGCATTGAAAAATATTTTGGAAAAGGTAACTCAGTTCACGAACGCATACATTGAACCCAGAAATTATTCATTAGAAAATATTTTGGAAATGTTAACTCGGTTGACGAACGCGTACATTGAACTTTGAAATTATACTTTGAAAAAATTTTGGAAAAGTTAACTCAGTTTAGGAACGCATACATTGAACTTTGAAATTATACTTTGAAAATATTTTGGAAATCTTAACTCGGTTTACGAACGCATACATTGAACTTTGAAATTATGCATTGGATAATATTTTAGAATAGTTAACTCAGTTAACAAACTCATATATTCAGCCCTAAAATACTTAACCATTTTTAAATAATACGGAAGAACAAGAAATTTTTGACTTGGCAGGTGTGGGCCAATAATAAAAATAATAAAGAGTCGTGGGTAATCAGTGGCCCATGCTCGATAAATACTTTATTCCTAAAATCAAACAGTGATGGGACTGATGATTTAATATTGAAATTTGCTAAAACCCATATTTCTGAGTGATGTTTACAATAACACGTTAATTTAACTGGGAATTTATAGTTCGTGAATAATGCCCACGTATATAAAACTGCCTAATTCACGAGACGAAAATTCGACTGAAAAAATACCAAAAATGTGGATCTGTCAAAATCCTGACGCAGTCATAAAAAATTGCGCTCATATGTTTTTGTTAACCTTGAGTCACTGATGAATCGCGACGTCGATGTGATCCCAAATTTTTTTCAAGTTGTTGTATTAATGGTTCTATTGGCACCTAAATATAATATAAAAAACTTTCAGTAGGTAAATATAAAAAAAAGGAATCTTAGCAATGGGGTTTACCCTTTGCTTCTGAATTATCTATCGCATCAAAAGCCTCCAAGTACGAAAAATTGATGCACGGTTTTCATAAAAAATAACTACTGCAGATACTATAATTCCATTCAAGCGTATTATCGCAAATCTTGTTGGATCGCGCATCAGATGGACCCATGGATGGAAATGTAAATTCAACAATTGAACCAAGTTTTTATTCCTGAACCCAAAAACAAACGAGTCATGATAAGAAACCATATCTTTCTATTAGAGGTAGAGAAGACCAGTCATCGCAGGCTTCCGAAATCGCTAACCTTATTTCCTGAGTGTTATAAGAAGTTGAGCGAATTCAAGGGGGTGACAGATGGTTTTAGTATCGCCCAGAGAAGATAGCATTCGCTGTACTCGACTATTGCTTTGTACTTCGGCGTGGAATAAAAAACACAACGAAAATTTCTCAATGAAGCTCGTACGAAACGTATTTGCCATTTTATTGGAAAATCCATGATTTCGAGAGCAAAATCTAGGAATATCTGCAAGGAACACGCAAAGAAATTTACTTATTTTAATAATATTTTCCGGTGCTGATCATACTTACTCAGTCAGACAAAATCCCGATCGAAAATGTTTATCATGCCGAGGCGCGGTCCGTCTGAGAGAACACGTGCTTGACAAAATACATTTTCTGATCGGGTATCGTTTACGTTTCAATTAATTCAAGACGTCACTATGACATCACTTCACTAGCCCCACGTCTAAGATTCGTTTAGTATTTGCGAAATAAGACAATAAGTTAGTTAATTTACTTCTTAGAGATGATACCAGGTCTTCAAATAATTTATTCAAAGAATTAAAGAATAATTTATTTGAACAAAATATCAAGTAAATAGTTCAACTGATTAGATACAAAACAAGCTGTAAAAAGTGACAAATTGAAGAGCTTGAATGTTCGAGGTACGTAACGATTAGGCTATTCTACATATTGACTCAAATTTTGCTTCTCGCAACATACACTACACTGCTCAAAACTACAAATATGTTGAGAATAGCCTAGATCAGTATGCGCGCTTAATTTACTTCACGGTCGCCAGGTCAAAACAGGTCAATATGTCTAACCACACGGTGTTCCTTTTATATATTTATTGTGGTGTATGCTATATCACCGGAAATGTACAGCATAGGTATTCTGTTTGGATCCCTTAAGCAGGCGAACTCAAAATTATGTCTAGAATATCACACTTATCACAATTACTTACCCAAAGAACTCACGTGAGTGAATTGGAGAACTGCTTGAGGAATTTGAAGTCTCAATTTTAGCATTAACCGTTATGCATTCAGCCTGCTTCCAAAAGGGGGAACAAGGAACAGCTTTAGCTAGAGGCAAGGCAAGAGAGCTCGGCTTACCGCCGACCTTTGGTATGACACTCGACGGAAAGGCGATGTGACCCTCGTACCGCGCCCATTGTCACTTTTCCTGATCCACCTTAACGGGAATATTATTAGCAACAAATATTTTTTGTTCGAACAAAATTAGAAGCAAATATTTTGAAAAAGGCTTACTTGGTTGCATTTAAAAAAGAGCAATTTCTTAGGTAATCATGTAGCTTGCGTACATTTATTTCGTATACCTCAACATTCTATCATGGGTACAGTTGCTGGTATCATGGGTGCAGTTGCAGTATATCCCACGCATCCAGTGAACCCCGTGTTCTCCAAAGCCCACAATTCGCGTGACGTGAAATCGTTTTACTTATGCGTTTCATTTCAGGGAACAAAATAATAACAGAGATCGACGCACACATGATTAAACATACAGCTTCTAGAATAGTATTCACTTGGCTTTATATCCCAAATCTAAGCAACGAAACGAACCCTTTTCGTTGGCTGACGTATTAAGATCGCCCAGTTGGCTTAGAGAACGCAATGAAATGCATGCGCAGTATTGGGCTGGCAAGACGCAAGGTTAAAATAAAACGCGCTTACGAAACACGCAACCTACGCGTAAACGTTTTATTACATTACAGCCTCACTCAATGACAAAACTCTCGAACTAGTGGTTGAAGGTTAAACAGCAGCAAGAGCAGATACCACACCACTAACTGCACTTTATTATAATGGTTCAGTTTTTTCTTGGATGTTTACCACTTAGAAGTGTAGTCGCTAGTACATAGTTTATATTAGCTGATTGCCATTTATGTGGCCGTTCGTTGGTCTCCTTCACGCTCTGCTTACGGTCATGCTCAGAGCGCACTTCAATAAAAATGTTAATGTGGATTCTAAGGCAGCATCATTAACTGTGGTTTGGACATTTTCTGTATTTACTTTAAGGGCAAACTTTAAGTACAAACTTTAAAGACATAAACGTAGTGGATATGTATGATGGCGACAGCTGTCAACAAATTTTTTGCAAAATAAATATAAAAAAATTAAAATTCATAAAATGATGTTTCATTTTGATATTCAAAGTAAATTTTAAAAATGAAACAAGAAAACCCCCCCGAAAAATCGAGAAAAAATTACAAAGAAAATGAAGTTAAAATCAAATTGAAAAGTAGTTCGAAATAAATCTTGTAACAAAAAAATTTTTGGGAGCAAAAAAAAATTGCTTGACAGCATATCTTAGTGTCCGATACCTGCCAAGGAAAATAAAAATCGAAAAACGAAATGAAAATTTTGCCACGTGGCCCTATAGCTGCCACCTCTGGATTTACGATTTGGCTGCCAACTTGTGTTGGGCTTTCACGACGAGTTTGCCTTGATAATCGCAGTATTAGCGCGTCGCGGAAGCTTAGCACAAGTTGGCATACAAATCGTATATCCAGCGGAGGCAGCAATGGTTCATATGGGAATTTTAATTTTATTTTTTGAAATTTATTTTTGCTTGGCACAGATCGGCCACCAGGGTATGTATTTCGATTTTATTTTTCCTTTTTTATTCAGTTTTTTTTTCGATTTCAGTTTCATTTTGTATTACATCCGGTTTTTATTCTTTTTTTTCTAATTTATTTTTTGTTTTCTTGTTTTGTTTTTTAATTTTTTTCAAATATTACGATCAAAAAAGATTTGAATAATTTTTTTATTTTATTTTTCAAAAATTTTTGTTGTCAACTATCGGCCACCATAGATCTGGACACTGGCGGCGGCACCAGTAAATTTTGAGAGGATCGGGACAGTTACCATCTGAGAAAGAATCAGACTTAGCTTGAACCGAGTATTTTAATCGATGTAGTGAGGATTTGAAGGAAATACTATCTTGCAGTAATATTTTTATTCGACTCAAATAAAAAAAAAGTTATATCACCAATTGTTTGAAAACGTTGCACAGTTCATTATAGTTTGTATTTGAATTTTTTAATACTAATCAAAAAATATACTAAACATGGTCCACAAATGTACCGCATCTTAGAGATGCGATCCGTTGTTGACACATGTTTATCAAAACTTGTGTTAAGAATTG
The DNA here is from genome assembly GCA_963675895.2 of Styela plicata. Taxonomy (NCBI): domain Eukaryota; kingdom Metazoa; phylum Chordata; class Ascidiacea; order Stolidobranchia; family Styelidae; genus Styela; species Styela plicata. The sequence continues at coordinate 9,104,552 of OZ023149.1, forward strand.
TTGATTAGAGACGGGTAGTACATAAATTAAACATATATCGATAAAAATGCTTCAAATTTGCATAGTTTTGACAGGATCGCTGCTGCTTTTAAAAAATGTTTTTCCACTTTTTCCAGATAGAAATTAGAAAGAATATGTTGAATACTGAGCTGATCCAAATCACAAAAGAATAACTTTTTACATAATTGGTGGACGATCGGCATATTTCAAAGAATTTCCTTTGGCCAGTCCCGGTCCGTATCTGTAATAGATTATAGAAGGATTTGTGTTTGGAACAAATCAATTTCAAGTAGCATTGGAAATTCCACGTAAAAGTATCAAGTTGACTTAGTCAACGTGTTTGAGCACTTTTACATTTTTTGGAATATCGTGTTAACCTACTTCAAGTTTTACAGGATTTCTGTCTGAAGCTTGAGTTGGAAAACTTTCTATTGGTAGAATAGTTATAGATATAAGTTTAGTGAATATGTAAGAACAAGTTGTAGCTGTCGGTATTGCGACTTTCAACCCACCAGGCGCAATGTTCTTGTATTTCTTCATTCATTTCAATCAGAACAACCTAGTCTAAAATATTTCGTGCCCAAATGTTTATGTTAAGCCTGAGTCACAGATGGATCGCGCCGAGGAGGCGCGGACCATCTGTGGGTCATGGTTACCAAAATAAAATTGCTGATTCGAAAATACTAAGTTATCTGAATAGATACTGAGTGTTATGGGCATATGCAAAGGAGCAATAAATATTACAGTGTATTAGACATATTAGATCCCTTTGAAATAAATTCTTATTTTTACAAGATACAATAAATCGACAGATCTCCTTGGCAAACAACGCTTTACCTGGTTGTAATAATCGTCTACGCTATAACAGTTTAGACTTCGATAAGCTTTATCCCACTAATGTCTTTAATATATCGATCTATCTTAAAACGGAAATGGAATATAATGTCACACATCCTTGATATACAGTAAACGGCGACGCGATTCACCAGTGACTTATACAATACACAATGCATTTGGCTACAAATTTCCACATTGTTCATTTCTGTAAAAAAATTCCAACATATTCTTTTACCTTATATTATTCATGATCACAGGAGCTTGTTTCAATTTCTTTTTGTAAAAGGAGGAGACAACGCAGATTAAAATAGACATGGACAGGAACACTGCTCCTGAGGTGCACACGATTATGATGGCAGCAGTTTTGACCGAAATCATTTCGTCATCCGTGACGTCATCTTCGTCGTCATGGTGATGGTGGTGTTCGTCATAATTTTGTTGAGGTTCATCCAAGTCATAGGCGCTGGGATAATGTTTCAACTTCGGAAGATCTCTGACGCTTCTAATAACCGGGTTTGAAATTTGTGCTGATATTTCCTCGCTGTTTTCATAAGGTCGCATGTCTGAAATGAAGAAGATGACTAAAAATATGATTTCACATTATAGGATACAAGAATACTCTATATGTGGCAATTTTTGGGAATTAGTATCACTGGGTTTTATCGGCATCAAATAGAATTCAATTAATGTCTGGACTGGTCACTTGGTATTCGTTATGGTGGCGAGTCGACGACTTCTTGTCATTTTGTTCCTACAAAACATATGTATTTAAAAGCTTTTTGTTTACACGCTGTTTAGAAAGTATGAAATATTTTTAAGTATGTCAGATTATTTGTTTCAGTTTTGAATAAAATCAGGGAATCAACTGATGATAAAACTCACTTTTTTAAGGTTTTTTATAGCAAGGTCGAAGGGTTGACCACAGGCGGTAATATATAGAATAAAATATTTAATAAGGATATGATACACTACTCTTTGAGTGTAAAATAGATTTTTAAAGTTTGGTATTTTTTCATTTTATCGGAACTGCTGATTGGAAGACAATGTTCAAACGAAATAATTGTGTTCATATAATTTTTTGATTTTTTGTTAAGTTTGGACCATTGATGAATAGTGCCACCAGGGCGCGGTTCATACACTGTAAAAAAATCACTGGTATTTTGCAGTAATTTCACTTGGCGGTATTGAAAAATAATTCAAAACTGACTTCTCGGTCAAATATGGGGTGTTGATGGACGCACTGGAAAGGTGCATCAACAGCCCATAATTGGCATAAATCTCATCAACATAGCGTTTTTTTTTAACTTTTGAAATATGTAATTACTGCAAATGACCAGTAAATTTACTATACTTTTGTTACAATGTAAATAAATCATGCTGGTCGAAAAAAAAACATTTGGCTGAATTAAGCCCTGTTGACATTCATCGATCTTTGGCCTAAAATAGTAAGCCTCTGAAGTATTGTTTCTATACTTTGTACTTTTGATTAATTTTATCCCCGGTTTCTTCGCCGATTTTGAGCAATAAGACAGATATTAAGATAAAATGAACATGCAAGTTTTGCACATTTGATACAAGCAACTTGGGAAGGCCAAGTCGAACAAGAAAAGATCCTATCTTTCCAGAAATGCTAACCCCGATCTATAAGTGGCTGCTAGTACAGGGCCTTGAGAAGGGTGATCCACTTCTAGGTGTGCCTGTAAAAAAGTAAGAAGGAGAATGTTATCGTGGACATGCCTGTAATCTGTACAGAGAAGTAAGCAACGTCGTGCTTCAAGTACATTCTGTTATTGAAATTCTCTTTCTTGAAGAATGTTCTGTATCCAACAGCATCATTGAAAGCCTGTAAAATTTTAAAATAAATATAAGAAGTGGTTGTTGATCACAGTGTATCAAGGCAATCAAAGCAAACTGACGAGTCCAAGAATAAATCTTACCCCAATTCCTTCTGGTTTTTTGATAAGAACGGAACAATGTTGAGGAAGAATCAGTCAAAAAATTGTAATAATAATTCATTCTGGTCAAAGGATTCGAACTTTGATCCGTGATTACCATTCTAATAAACTGGTTTGTTGAAAGGCCATTCTAACTCGTCATCGTATTTTCCTCCCACAAGTCGGAAGTAGATGGCAAAGTATCCTGGGTTACCGGCGTCGACGGCAGATTGTGTCCCGTTTGGATAAATCTGGAAAATAATTTAGAAAATTTTATTTGGATGATGCACATATGCAGGAACGAGCAATTCGGTTCTAACAGACTCAAAACACAAGTTATTTGAGTTAGATAAAGGTCAACTATAACCTGTGGATCGGTTAAAAAAATGAAAATTAATATGCAATCACGAAATACGCGATGGGTTGCTTCGAATCGGCGTGAGATAAGTTTTAACTCTCATCGCGAAACATACATTCCGTTTTACTGACGCAGTTGACAAAATTAAGTATGTTCGTGAATTAACCAATCCAATCAAAATATTTGAAAAATTTTTTTTTATGACGTGCTTGGCTTAGGGAAAGTATGTTGGGGAAAAAGCCAGGGAATCGAACCATCGACGTTCCAAGACAACACAATCACCTCCAGAAAAATCTGTTGTAAATGATTGGCCAATCATAATTTCTGACCTAGTAACGGATCGAATAATCGAGTATTTGATTTGGAGAGTCTGGTTCTAATAAACAAAGCACAAACCGAATTAGATAATTATTTTTTGTCGAGAAAGAGTCACTGATGGACCGCCTTGGCGGCACCATCCATCGGCGATTATACTTAACACAAACGATCTTTGAAAAAGAAATCTCCAAAGTAAAACTAATCTCACCAATATCTGAAAAGCATAACCAGGGTTGCCCGTGTACATTATAGGACTGGTAGAATATTCGTCAACTGCATACGATTCTGCCAAGCTGGAGTACTGGGGAACAGTGAAGAATGACGTATCGCACTCTTTATCCAAAACACTGACGTCATCAACAGCAATGATGTCATTGTAGTACCCACCTATGAAAACGAAACAGTTGATTCCATATTAGCATGTACTATGTATTGGCAATGTTGCTATTTTTTATTGTAATCCATCGATTAATGTCGGAAATATTATTTTGACATAAAAAGTAAAAATCAGTCTAGTATTAGTATTGTAAAGATATAATGAGTGATTAAATACCAGTTTTTTTCCCCCAGAAAACTATTCTAAATGACTCCGGTGCCGATATTGTCATTCTCTCGACATTCCATTCAACATCATGAGTACCAATATATGCACCACCGAACACTTTGAGAGGTTGGCCATAGGAAACGATGTCTCCAGTTATGGGATCCAACTCCGCTAAATAAACCCTGAAAAAGTTTTTAATATTTCATTTGGATATATCTTTTCACTGCTCTGGGGAATAGTAAAATCGTTCGTTTCGTTCGCGTTCTTCCATTATCGGAAATTTTATTTTGTTAACCATGAGCCGAAGCTGGGCATCGCTTGGGCAGCGCGATCCATCAGTGACTCATATTTCCCAAAACATTCCTCGTAAAATTTTTTAGATCCCAAAGTGAGAAAAAACATCGTCTCGACTTGACACAACAATTTTAGAATCCTAGCAACCACTCTAGACTTCATTGTAGGATGTTTCGGTATATGTAGATGAAAGAAATTTTCAACAACGATTAATAATTACTTAATGTCATAAGACGAAATGTGGAGCAGAGTGATACTAGGGCGAAGTTATTGCCAAGTTTTTTCTGGGATTGGCTTTTAAATAACCGCTGATTTAGGAAATTATTTCGAACGACTGTACAATGTTGAAACTTAAGCTTTTGATTGAATTACTCACGCCATAGCTGCCTCGCTTCCATCATTCAAATTTATGTAATGCGAGAATTCCAAGCATTGATGTGCTACTGTGGTTGTATATCTCATCGACTTCATTTCTCCAGATAAACCAGGAAACTTTGAAGATGTGTCCAGATACATGAAGCTTCCTGAACGACGTAAATTTTGAATGTGATTATTGAAAGACGTCAAATTAGACTGTGGAGTAGTAATGGCAACCAAATTTTTCCTTAAACGACTTTAAGTAATACGAATTTACCACAAAACTGGTTGAAGTATTCCTATCTAACCTATTTTCACTTTACAACTGATAGTGCTTTGATTTAAAATCATTTAGGGCCTTTTTGAAATATTTGACTGATAAAATCTTCGAAAAGTTTATTTAAAAATCTTTTTTTATACAGTAAATATTATTTTATCCTAGATTTTTTGGTTGAAAATTAGGTGGATTTATCTATTTTATCTATTCTAGATTTACCAGGAAAATCTTCCAACTAGGGCTGGGCAAAACCGAATCATTTGGAATTCGAATCTAATTCGAAAATTTCCTTCGAATCTAATTCGAATAATTCCTTCGAATCAATAATGCTCTGTAAATAACAAATATCAAATTTTTTAGTATAACAAACTTGTCACCATCTGGCTATCAAATTATCGATAGCTTGTGGTGTTTTTTTTCAATTCACACTACAGTGTCTACGAGCAACAATTTTCATATTTCAACGACAACATGCTATCGATTTCGGTTAAATTGGATCAAAATTGAGAGCATTTTTTAGCTAAAAATGAGCATTCTAGTTTTTAGCAATTTTTTGTTCCTATGAACGATTCGGATCACCGAATCGAATTGCTCATCCCTACCTGCGTGGCAAAGCGCACCACCACGCGCACTTCAGCCTAATTAAATCGGTTTCATTTAAATCCGCGTCTTTCGAATCTTTGGGTCGACCGTGTTAAGTATGAGCCACAGATGGGCCGTGTGCACAGGTGTGTGCGTGGCTTTAAAGAATAACTGTGACTGAATTTCTCGCAAAATTAATTGAGAAGTCATGGTAGTGTTATTCCTCCAAAGTCAACCCATCTTAGATATGCAACCTCTCACCGTGCCGTCGGTCCAGTTATCCAATTATTTTACGGTGAGAATTTCTGTTATAGGATCAAGTGTTACCGTATATTGTAATTCGCGCAAATGGATTGTGTGGTTACGTCAAAGAAGGGCCATCGAGACAGGAATTGAAAACCTAACTAACACTTTCTCTTTCATAGCTCGATTTCCGGAAACCCCGTGCGTTTGTGGTAATGTATTCAAATTACTAAATATATATTCGCTGAAACGTCAATTCTCGGTAATTTTTTAGTACAGCTGAGCAAACATTGCAACTGTTTCTTTATATACCACAAAATAAGAGTGAGATAAAGAAAGAGAGAAAAAACGGCTTTATGCTGAACAAGTCTTAAAGTTGACTTAGCATAAACGACGTCAATACCTGGCAAAAATTATCAAGCGAAGTTAAGTGGAGGGAGGGGTGTTGGGGTAGCAAGGTCAGGTAGAGTGCTGTAGGACTGGGAATAAGCAGGGCGGGTCAGGTAGAGAGAGGTGGGTTGGAAGTAGGTAGGGAAGGTTGGCTGGGGTTAGTCAGGTTGAAGGAGGTAGGCTTGGGATGGGCAGGTCGGGTGGTCGTGTAGGGCGCAGTGGGTTGGGGATAGGCGGGTTAGAGAGAGGTTTAGCTGATGGGCTTTGGTAGGCAGGTCAGGTTGAGGAAGGTGGACTGTGGGTTAGTAGGTTGGGGATTGCAGGTCAGGTTAAAGGAGATCGGTTGAGGATAGGCAGTTCGACCACGGGGAGGTGGGCTGGGATTAGTTGGGTCACGTGGGGTGAAATGGGTTGGGGATAGGCAGGTTAGATGAAGGCGGGCTGGAGGTATGCAGGTCAGGTGGACAACATCGATTTCATTTTGTCGTTAAAAATGAAAATTCCAGTAATTTATTTTGCAAATATTTGTTCCTATGAACGATCCAAGATGGATTCGAATATATTGTGTTTCACCGAATCGAATTGCCAGCCCTACTCCCAACTAAAAAGCTCGATAAAAGTTAACGTAAATAAATCAGATAGTAGTAAACTAGGTAAAGGAACTTTGACCTACAGGTGCCAACATACTACGGAGTATTAGATCGTGTCCGGATTTGTGATACTCAATATATTTTGACAATTCAAAACACCAAATTGATCGATAAATATCCTTCGAAATTCTCCTTGGTTGAAAAAATAGCCAGTCATTTTTGATGAACATGGTTACGGGGCGCGATTGATCTGTGATTCATTTTCAGTAAAAAAAATTCTGATTTGGTCGTAATATACTTAAAATCTCAACGAAACTGTCAGAACGATATACTGTGTACAAATGTATCTTTTAAACTTAACCAATTGAAGGTTCGCGCGATTGTGACGAGCTTCGTATGTGCTCCATGCTTTGCAACATAAATTTCTGATCGGATTAACCTTTGCCGAATTATATTAAGTATATTTACACGTATGCACAAATCCTTCATAAGACGTCATCAATGACGTACTACTCAAAATTTGCCACATATATGCCTTGAGAGAAATGGGGTTCGACAAGTGATTGATGTAACTACAAAATATCTCTATATTTTCCACCATTAAAATTTGTACAATAAACTATTTACATTCCAGATATCATTTGTCCAAATAAGCTTTGTCAAGTATGAGTCATTGATGGATCGCATTGTCAAGGCGTGGTCCTTCAATGGCTCATGATTGACAAAATAACATTTTGGATTGTGAGGCTAACACTATTGTTTTTAAGATAGTCCGTACAAATTGTAATTATAAAAATAAAACGTACGGTGTGAACGCTAGTGAATGAAACATATTGCAACATCAGAAAATTGAAAAAAAAATTACATTACCGGTCAAATGAACAGAGTAATAATGAACGGTAATAAAATTCCAAAAATGTTTTTTTTTCCATAATATTCTCTCCATTCGACTTTGTTTATGCTGCGCAGTAATACCCTATCTATTACAATTTTTTGGAGAATATTTATTTCGAATTGTTGAGTGTGTATCATTTAGCACTATTCCAGTCACAAATGTTCAGACCAAGTATATTTAGTTATAAGTATGGAAAACCGACGGATCGCGCCGCTGAAGCTGTGCCGCAGTGATTCAGGCTACATTCAAAGATTTATTTTTACAAATTGGATGATAATACTATCCATCAAAAATATGTTGCGATGCATCAAACTATATATCACCTTCTCCTTCTTTTCCAAATGAAGAGTCAAACTTTGGTAAATATTTTGTTGTAGGCCCCGAAGCGTCCGAAGTCTCTATATTGTGACGCAACCATAATACGTCACTACTCTCTTCAGCGTAACCTCCAGCATTCGTTTCTTCAAAATCCACACTGTTACTTATTCTTATGGTGTCACCTGTTAAAGGCGTTGAATATTCAAAATTAAAAAATGAAAGAAGGTCTGTAATACGATACAACGTTTTTGCTTGTTTGCTCTCTCGTCGGTTATCGCCAAAATTTTTGACTAGTATTGATCTAGTGTCTTTCCCAATCGGAACATTCATTGAAATATCGTTAGTTAAATATGTGTCACTGATGGGTCGCGTCAATGAGACGCGGACCATCAGAGGCACATACTTAACAAAATCAAATTTCTGATTGGTTAAACCGTTCAGATGTCTGTGTTCGGAAGAATCAAGGAAGTCTTGATGCAAAAATATGCCTGAGAATAAATAATGTTACAATTGAAATGTCTGTACAAAATGTCCGAGTACAAATATTTCCAGGGGTTATTTTCTACGATCAATTTTGTCGTCGCGATTCGTTAATGACACGCGTCGGATGAAAACGAAAACGCGCGAAGACCATATAACTATATATTTAGTGAGGCGTGATGGCCTAGTGGTTAAACATGTTGGCATCGCAGGTTGAAGATCTCGGTTTCGAGATCCATGCCCATCACTCAATCCAGGGTGTAATAGATGATATCTTTCCAGTAATTGTAACCCTGTCCGTCTATATGTGGCCGCTGTCACAGGACCTTTGGACAGAGTGATCCACACTAAGAAGTGGCTATAAAAAAGTAAATAACGGGCAATAACGCACTAAATGCGTGCTAGGTCTGACAAGGATGCTTTAGTAGAAAGAGAGGAAAAAGAACAACGTTATGATACAAATTTATGAAACTTGTTACCTACTGGAAATGTGCACCCCCTTAAATGAACTAGCGCCCATTCAGAGGATAAATACCACATACATACGAGCATATGTATCATCAAATTAAAAAAGGGATAGATAAATTTGCCAGTGCCGTAGACATATAATAGCGGCATATAATAGGTATGGACATACAAATATAATAGCGGTAATACTTTCCATTTGAAATGCTATTGGCGGATTTCTGTGTTGTGCAACCCATTGCATATCACTCAATGTTCGCTATAATTAATCTTAAATCACAATGGACAATGCAAACAAAGTGACTTGATACATAAGTGAATCCCTATTTTCCGTTAACCATGATACATATGTGTGTGGTACAGCCAAACCAGGCTTCATTAATGGCCAATGCTTGCGTACAATAAATATCAAAGGAGATAAAACAATGTTTACCGTCAAATATAATAAAATACGCAATAGGCTATACATACGATATTACAAATTAAGTGTTGAAAAATGACGCTTTGTATTACTTTGTTTCAGTGCTTTCCCCAGCCAAAACGATGTACCCCAGAGGCCCAACCAGAAGCTTAATTTGTTTAAAACATGGACTACTAAATGCCCAGTACCTCGATGGCGCGATCCTTTAGTGACCCAAACGTAATAAAATATGTCACAATAAAAAAAAAAATATTGGCTGGTGGCTAGAGCTGGGCAAAACCGAATCATTTTGAAATTCGAATCTGATTCGGGTAATTTTTTTTCAAAACGTAATAGAATCTTTAACCCCATAATAAATATACCATTTTCACTATTGCAGCTTGTCTCCGTTATGAAAATTAGGCTTTGTTTCGGCTAGCGAGTGTGGAAATTCATAAATTTATTCGTTTCATTTCATGAAAAAGTATACTTACTGCAGTCATACATTCTACTCAGCTTTGTGACGTCGCCAGGACTGAATGTGCTTCGTTGACCAATCACATCTTCGAATTCAGGATTGCGTGTTCGGATCGTAACACTGCCATCCTCCCTGTGAATTTGTTTGTCAAAAGTTTTGAAACATTTGCAAACACGCTGTACAGAACAGAAAAGCCTGACCTGACTTGATTCCCTCTATCTCTGTCTGCTATCCGGAGATACTAGCTTCTTCCAGCATTTACATTAGCAGTTCAGAGGGAATCCCGTTAAGCTAGGTAATCCTGTTTGCCCGGCGAGTTATTCTAAGCAAAACATTTCATACAGCGCGTTTGCAAATGTTTCAAATTTTACTGCTATGGTAAAATGCTGAAACAAGCTAGTATCTGCCCCACCAACGTTGAAACCATCACGATTTTATCTTAAATCGCAAAAATTCGAATGAATTATTTCTCAAGTCAGTACGAAATACATTACATATGTTTGTCCTAAGCATGAGTCACTAATGAATCGAGCGGCATGTGGGCGGGAATCGGCCATGCAAACGCTTAAAAAAGTAAATGTTGGCGAAACTTGTTTGTATTTTTTTCACGAGCAGCAAATTTGAAAAAATCTTCAAATTTTTATTTAAAGCTGGAGATTGGGTTTCAACTAGAATTTTTTATTTGATTAAATTAGAAAAAAATTAATAGATTTCTAAAATATCGGTTAATAAACTTACGTAAATGAGCAGTCTTGTCATAATGCATAACAGAATTGAAATCATAA
>OZ023149.1:9115196-9145369 GCA_963675895.2 Styela plicata
TGACAAAAAAATTCACAGGGAGGATGGCAATGTTACGATCCGAACACGCAACCCTGAATTCGAAGATGTGATTGGTCAACGAAGCACATTCAGTCCTGGCGACGTCACCAAGCTGAGTAGAATGTATGACTGCAGTAAGTATACTTTTTCATGAAATGAAACGAATAAATTTATGATTTCCACACTCGCTAACCGAAGCAAAGCCTAATTTTCATAACGGAGACAAGCTGTAATAGTGAAAATGGTATATTTATTATTGGGTTTAATGATTCTATACGTATTGAAAAAATTATCCGAATCAGATTCGAATTTCAAATGATTCGGTTTTGCCCAGCTCTAGCCACCAGCCAATATTTTTTTTTATTGTGACATATTTTATTACGCTTGGGTCACTAAAGGATCGCGCCATCGAGGTACTGGGCATTAGTAGCTCATGTTTAACAAATTAAGCTTCTGGTTGGGCCTCTGGGTACATCGTTTTGACTGGGAAACCACTGAAACAAAGTAATACAAAGCGTCATATTTCAACGCTTAATTTGTAATATCGTATGTATAGCCTATTGCGTATTTTATTATATTCGACGGTAAACATTGTTTTATCTCATTTGATATTTATTCTACGCAAGCATTGGCCATTAATGAAGCATGGTTTGGCTGTACCACACACATATGTATCATGATTAACGGAAAATAGGAATTCAACTATGTATCAAGTCACTTTGTTTGCATTGTTCGTTGTGATTTAAGATTAATTATAGCGAACATTGAGTGATATGCAATGGGTTGCACAACACAGAAATCCGCCAACAGCATTTCAAATGCAAAGTATTACCGCTATTATATTTGTATGTCCATACCTATTATATGCCGTTATTATATGTCTACGGCACTAGCAAATTTATCCATCCCTTTTTTAATTTGATGATACATATGCTCGTATGTATGTGGTATTTATCCTCTGAATGGGCGCTAGTTCATTTAAGGAGGGGCACATTTCCAGTAGGTAACAAGTTTCATAAATTTGTATCATAACGTTGTTCTTATTCCCCTCTTTCTACTAAAGCATCCTTGTCAGACCTAGCACGCATTTAGTGCGTTATTGCCCGTTATTTTCTTTTTTATAGCCACTTCTTAGTGTGGATCACTCTGTCCAAAGGCCCTGTGACAGCGGCCACATAGACGAACAGGGTTACAATTACTGGAAAGATATCATCTTTTTCTGTTCGGCTTAGCCTACCCAAGTTATTACACCCTGGATTGAGTGATGAGCATGGATCTCGAAACCGAGATCTTCAACATGCGATGCCAACATGTTTAACCACTAGGCCATCACGCCTCACTAAATATATAGTTATATGGTCTTCGCGCGTTTTCGTTTTCATTCGACGCGTGTCATTAACGAATCGCGACGACAAAATTGATCGTAGAAAATAACCCCTGGAAATATTTGTACTCGGACATTTTGTACAGACATGTCAATTGTAACATTATTTATTCTCAGGCATATTCTTGCATCAAGACTTCCTTGATTCTTCCGAACACAGACATCTGAACGGTTTAACCAATCAGAAATTTGATTTTGTTAAGTATGTGCCTCTGATGGTCCGCGTCTCATTGACGCGACCCATCAGTGACAGATATTTAACTAACGATATTTCAATGAATGTTCCGATTGGGAAAGACACTAGATCAATACTAGTCAAAACTTTTGGCGATAACCGACGAGAGAGCAAACAATCAAAAACGTTGTATCGTATTACAGACCTTCTTTCACTTTTTACATTCAAATGTCAACGCCTTTAACAGGTGACACCATAAGAATAAGTAACAGTGTGGATTTTGAAGAAACAAATGCTGGAGGTTACGCTGAAGAGAGTAGTGACGTATTATGGTTACGTCACAATATAGAGACTTCGGACGCTTCGGGGCCTACAACAAAATATTTACCAAAGTTTGACTCTTCATTTGGAAAAGAAGGAGAAGGTGATGTATAGTTTGATGCAACGCAGCACATTTTTGATGGATAATATAATCATCCAATTTGTGTAAAATATAAAGCTTTGAATGGATTTACTATAAATAGAAATTGTAGCCTGAATCACTGCGGCACAGCTTCAGCGGCGCGATCCATCGGTTTCCCATACTAATAACTAAATATTCTTGGTCTGAACATTTGTGACTGGAATAGTGCTAAATGATACACACTCAACAATTCGAAATAATTATTCTCTAAAAAATCGGAATGAATCGGGTAATAGCAGTAACAGTAACCGGTAATGTAACTTTATTTTCAATTTTCTGATGTTGCAATATGTTTCATTCACTAGCGTTCACCCGTACGTTTCATTTATAATTACAATTTGTACGGACTATCTTAAAAACAATAGTGTTAGCCTCACAATCCAAAATGTTATTTTGTCAAGCATGAGCCGTTGAAGGACCACGCCTTGCGATCCATCAATGGCTCATATTTAACAAAGCTTATTTGGACAAATGATATCTTGAATGTAAATAGCTTATTGTACAAATTATAATGGTGAAAAATATAGAGATATTTTGTAGTTACATCAATCACTTGTCGAACCCCATTTCTCTCAAGGCATATATGTGGCAAATTTTGAGTAGTACGTCATTGATGACGTCTTATGAAGGATTTGTGCATACGTGTATATATACTTGATATAATTCGGCGAAGGTTAATCCGATCAGAAATTTTATGTTGCAAAACATGGAGCACATACGAAGCGCATCACAATCGCGCGAACCTTCAATTGGTTAAGTTTAAAAGATACACTTGTACACAGTATATCGTTCTGACAGTTTCGTTGAGATTTTAAGTATATTACGACCAAATCAGAATTTGTTTTACTGAAAATGAATCACAGATCAATCGCGCCCCGTAACCATGTTCACCAAAAATGACTGATTATTTTTTCAACCAAGGAGAATTTCGAAAGATATTTATCGATCAGTTTGGTGTTTTGAATTGTCAAAATATATTGAGTATTACAAATCCGGACACGACTAATACTCCGTAGTATGTTGGCAACTGTAGGTCAAAGTTCCTTTACCTAGTTTACTACTATCTGATTTATTTACGTTAACTTTTATCGAGCTTTTTAGTTGGGAGTAGGACTGGGCAATTCGATTCGGTGAAACACAATATATTCGAATCAATCTTGGATCGTTCATAGGAACAAATATTTAAAAATAAATTACTGGAATTTTCATTTTTAACGACAAAATGAAATTGATGTTGGCCAAATTTGACTCTGACCTACACCGCATTACCTGACTACCCCCAACCAGCCACACTCGACCTGACCTGACCTGCCTACCCCATGCCGCCTTCATCTAACCTGCCTATCCCCAACCCACCTCACTCTACGTGACCTAACTAATTAATCCCAGCCCACATCCCTGTGGCCGAACTGCCTATCCTCAACCGACCTCCCTTTAACCTGACCTGCAATCCCCAACCTACTTAACCCACAGTCCACCTCCCTTAACCTGACCTGTCTACCGAAGCCCACCAGCTGAACCTGACTAACCCCAACCTCACACCTCTCTCTAACCCGCCTATTCCCAACCCATCTTCTCTAGCCGACCTGCCCATCCCCAACCCACTGCACTCTACCCGACCATCCGACCTGCCCATCCCAACATTACCCTACTCCAACCTGACTAACCCCAGCCAACCCTCCCCTACCTATTTCAAACCCACCTCTCTCTACCTGACCCGCCCAGCTTATTCCCAGTCCTACAGTACTCTACCTGACCTCTCTACCCCAGCACCTCTTCCTCCACTTAACTTCTCCTGATAATTTTTGCCAGGTATTGACGCCGTTTATGCTAAGTCAACTTTAAGACTTTTTCAGCATAAAGCCGTTTTTTCTCTCTTTCTTTATCTCACTCTTATTTTGTGGTATATAAAGAAACATTTGCAATGTTTGCTCAGCTGTACTAAAAAATTACCGAGAATTGACGTTTCAGCGAATATATATTTAGTAATTTGAATACATTACCACAAACGCACGGGGTTTCCGGAAATCGAGCTATGAAAGAGAAAGTGTCAGTTAGGTTTTGAATTCCCAGCCTCGATGGCCCTTCTTTGACGTAACCACACAATCCATTTGCGCGAATTACAGTATACGGTAACACAAGATCCTAGAACAGAAATTCTCACCGTAAAATAATTGGATAACTGGACCGGCATGATAGGTTGCATATCTAAGATGAGTTGACTTTAAAATTTTTGGATTTTGTCGGGTAATCTGTTGTCTGGTGAAAATATTCATTTAAACAAAAAACACAATTCAGGAAAGCAGTGAGAAGGCATGGGAATTCCAAAGTTTCGAGATTCTTGGGGGAATAACGCTACCATGACTTCTCAATTAATTTTGCGAGAAATTCAGTCACAGTTATTCTTTAAAGCCACACACCTGCGCCCACGGCCCATCTGTGGCTTATACCTAACACGATCGACCCAAAGATTCGAAAGACGCAGATTTAAATGAAACCGATTTAATTAAGCTGAAGTGCGCGTGGAGGTGCGCTTTGCCACGCAGGTAGGGATGGGCAATTCTATTCGGTGATCCGAATCGTTCACAGGAACAAAAAATTACTAAAAACTAGAATGTTCATTTTTAGCTAAAAAATGCTCTTAATTTTGATCCAATTTAACCGAAATCGATAGCATGTTGTCGTTGAAATATGAAAATTGTTGCTCGTAGACACTGTAGTGTGAATTGAAAAAACACCACAAACTATAAATAATTTGATAGCCAGATGGTGACAAGTTGTTATACTAAAAATTTGATATTTGTTATTTACAGAGCATTAATGATCAGATTCGAATTAGATTCGAATTCCAAATGATTCGGTTTTGCCCAGCCTTAGATTTGGGAGATTTTCCTGGTAAATTGAGAATAGATAAAACAGATAAATCCACCTAATTTTCAACCAAAAAATCTAAATAATAATTAAATAAATAAATAAAATAATATTTTATTTAAAATAGTAAATAATGTTTTCTGTATAAAAAAGCTTTTCAAATAAACTTTTCGAAGATTTCATCAGTCAATTCTTTCAAAAATGCCATAAATGATTTTTGATCGAAGCACAATCAGTTGTGAATTGAAAATAGGTTACATAGGAATACTTCACCTAGTTTTGTGGTAAATTCGTATTACTTTGAGTCGTTTAAAGAAAAATTGGTTGCCATCACTGCTCCACAGTCTAATTTGACGGTTTTAATTAATCACATTCAAAATTTACGTCGTTCAGGAAGCTTCATGTATCTGGACACATCTTCAAAGTTTCCTGGTTTATCTGGAGAAATGAAGTCGATGAGATATACAACCACAGTAGCACATCAATGTTTGGAATTCTCGCATTACATAAATTTAAATGATGGAAGCGAGGCTGCTATGGCGTGAGTAATTTACTCAGAAGCTTAAGTTTCAACATTGTACAGTCGTTCATAATAATTTACCAAAATCGACTGTCGGTTAAAAGTCAATCCCAGAAAAAACTTCGCATTAACTTCGCACTGGTATCACTCAGCTCCACATCTCGCCATATGACACTCTTTTGATTCGAAAGAAATCTTTGTGTTTGAGTTGAATTGGCGTATATTGAATCGGGGGTATAGCAATTATTAATAGTTGTTGAAAATTTCATCTACATATACCAAAACATCCTACAATGAAGTCTAGAGTGGTTCCTAGGATTCTTAAATTGTTGTGTCAAGTCGAGACGATGTTTTTTCTCACTTTGGGATCTAAAAAATTTTACGAGGAATGTTTTGGGAAATATGAGTCACTGATGGATCGCGCTGCCCAAGCGATGCCAAGCTTCGGCTCATGGTTGACAAAATAAAATTTCCGATAATGGAAGAACACGAACGATTTTACTATTCCCCAGAGCAGTGAAAAGATATATCCAAATGAAATATAAAAACTTTTTCAGGGTTTATTTAGCGGAGCTGGATCCCATAACTGGAGACATCGTTTCCTATGGCCAACCTCTCAAAGTGTTCGGTGGTGCATATATTGGTACTCATGATGTTGAATGGAATGTCGAGAGAATGACAATATCGGCACCGGAGTCATTTAGAATAGTTTTCTGGGGAAAAACTGGTATTTAATCACGCATTATATCTTTACAATACTAATACTAGACTGATTTTTACTTTTTATGTCAAAATAATATTTCCGACATTAATCGATGGATTACAATAAAAAATAGCAACATTGCCAATACATAGTACATGCTAATATGGAATCAACTATTTCGTTTTTATAGGTGGATACTACAATGACATCATTGCTGTTGATGACGTCAGTGTCTTGGATAAAGAGTGCGATACGTCATTCTTCACTGTTCCCCAGTACTCCAGCTTGGCAGAATCGTATGCAGTTGACGAATATTCTACCAGTCCTATAATGTATACAGGCAACCCTGGTTATGCCTTTCAGATATTGGTGAGATTAGTTTTACTTTGGAGATTTCTTTTTCAAAGATCTTTTGTGTTAAATATAATCGCCGATGGATGGTGCCGCCAAGGCGGTCCATCAGTGACTTATTCTTGACAAAAATAATTATCTAATAGGGTTTGTGCGTTGTTTATTAGAACCAGACTCTCCAAATTAAATACTCGATTGTTCGATCCGTTACTAGGTCAGAAATTGGCCAATCAGTAACAACAAATTTTTCTGGAGGTGATTGTATTGTCCTAGAACGTCGATGGTTTGTCCGTAAAACGGAATGTATGCTTCGCGATGAGAGTTAAAACTTATCTCACGCCGATTCGAAGCAACCCATCGCGTATTTCGTGATTGCATATTAATTTCAATTTTTTTTAACTGATCCACAGGTTATAGTTGACCTTTATCTAATTCAAATAACTTGTGTTTTGAGTCTGTTTGAACCGAATTGCTCGTTCCTGCACATGTGCATCATCCAAATAAAATTTTCTAAATTATTTCCAGATTTATCCAAACGGGACACAATCTGCCGTCGACGCCGGTAACCCAGGATACTTTGCCATCTACTTCCGACTTGTGGGAGGAAAATACGATGACGAGTTAGAATGGCCTTTCAACAACCAGTTTATTAGAATGGTAATCACGGATCAAAGTTCGAATCCTTTGGCCAGAATGAATTATTATTACAATTTTTTGACTGATTCTACCTCAACATTGTTCCGTTCTTATCAAAAACCAGAAGGAATTGGGGTAAGATTTATTCTTGGACTCATCAGTTTGCTTCGATTGCCGTGATACACTGTGATCAACAGCCACTTCTTACATTTATTCAAATTTTACAGTCTTTCAATGATGCTGTTGGATACAGAACATTCTTCAAGAAAGAGAATTTCAATAACAGGATGTACTTGAAGCACGACGTTGCTTACTTCTCTGTACAGATTACAGGTATGTCCACATTAACATTCTATGTCTTACTTTTTACAGCCACACCTAGAAGTGGATCATCCTTCCCAAGGCCCTGTACTAGCAGCCACTTATAGACCAGGGTTAGAATTTCTGAAAAGATATGATCTTTTCTTATTCGGCTTGGCCTTCCCAAGTTGCTTGTATCGTATGTGCAAAACTTGCATGTTCATTTTATTTTAATATTTGTCTTATTGCTCAAAATCAGCGGAGAACCGGGGTTAAAGTTAATCAAAAGTGCAAAGTACAGAATCAATACTTCAAAGACTTACTATTTTAGGCCAAAGATCGATGAAAGTCAACAGGGCTTAATTCGGCCAAATGTTTTTTTTCGTCAGCGTGATTTATATACATTGTAACAAAAGTACAGTAAATTTACTGGTCATTTGCAGTAATTACATATTTCAAAAGTTAAAAAAACGCCATGTTGATGAGATTTATGCCAATTATGGGCTGCTGATGAACTGCACCTTTCAGTGCGTCCATTAACACCCCAAGAAGTCAATTTTGAATTATTTTTCATTACCGCCAAGTGAAATTACTGCTAAATACCAGTGATTTTTTTACAGTGTAGGTAACGCGCCCTGGTGCCACCTAATTCCCCCACAATGGTTTCAAACTTAAAACAAAAAAAGGAAATTAAAAAAAAAATTATAATGAATAACACAAATATTTTTTCGTGTTAGAACATAAGTTGTTTTTTTTATTCCCCCAAATCCAGCCCAGTTATATTTCCGATAATATTGATTAAAATACCGAACCTTCAAAATAAAAAAAAAAAATCCATTTTTAAACACCATCAAATAAATACGTGTGTATGTCAACAAATATCCTCGATATTAAAATTAAGATTTATTCATTATTATAATTATTATACCGCGCCCAGTGGGGCGTTTTATAACCTCCATCCAGAAACCCTTAGCCCTTGCCCCTTGTAGAGTTACTTTTGTATTTATCGGGTTGATTTCCCCCTTGATTTTTAATCCAAAAGAAACTAATAACAAATAGAAAAGTGAACTTTACGGCGACGGCAAAGAATTAAGTTTATAATATTTTTCCTAAACAGACCTCGTTGGCAATATCAAAAATGATCCCTTTGTTATGGGAAGCCGTTTTACCTTCATAACGTCATTTGGTGTAAGGATAGAGAAGAGACAATAAAATAAAAAAAATGGCAATAATTCCCGTCGTGTCGTACTTTCCGACCATACCATAACAAAACCCAGGAGTGGAACCAGTTTTCAGACCATTAAAATGGAATTCAATAATCCGAATGCCCTGAAAAAATAAATAAACACTGGTTGGATTCCAATTTGTAAAAAGACTTTATGCCCGGAAGTAAATCCAGTCAAATACTTGTTATCTTTATATCCGATGATGGGGAAAAAGGTGTATTGCAGCGATTTTTATATTAATTTTCTATTTCTTTTTCATTTTTCAAGAACAAAATGCCCCGACCCCCTTATGAAAAACAAAGGCGAGGACAAGTATTAGCAAACAAAAATTATACCAAAACGCATAGGGTGGTTTTATTGTAGAGAAGAAAACCGTCCAAGAGATCTATACCGAAAGTTTTGAAAGCCCAATTATCCCCAGTGGTTGCCTTTGAACTCTGGACCATGAACCCTCAAGAAAATAATATAATGACGAAAAATAAACACAGACCCAAACCCATGCACCGATTAGAACCCCCCGAAGATGAACGATTCGCGGAAAAATAGGGAAACGAAGATGATTTTCGGTTCCCCAAAACGCTGTGCCGCCAACCCAACATAATCGTGTGTGCACCCATCAGGCAGCAGTGGTTTTTCCTGGGTCCCCCCAAAAATGGGTCTATTTTTAAATCCTGTGCGTTTGTACCCCTCCCATACTTCTTAACAAAAAAAAAATTGAAAACCATAGCATCATGGTTGGATTCATGAAATTAAATATAAAGGTTAAAAAAAGGAATTTATGTTAGGATATTTTTATAACAGAAAGAGATAACAATGAGGGAACTAATATTGGTTAGACAAATGCATTGTGGTTAAAAAAATGTTAAAAAAAAAAAGTCAACTTGTGTATGGGATCTGCCGATCGCCGGTAAATTTACTGTAAAATATCAAAGGAATGTTTTGTGACATCCCCCAAACAAATTTTTTCCCAATATTTTGCGTTTTTTAATGATAGATTTAATCGAATACATATAAATGGACCAATATTGAGGTTAACAACTGATAAAACGATTAAAATATGCCTGTAGTATAAAGGCGTTAGAAATACACCCGATCATATACCACCACAGGTGTCACAGCTGTAGTTTGCCAAGGAAGTGAATCTGCCATATTATTTCTTTCGGTAGTCCCCTTGAAAAAGGTAAATAAATTTTATTTTTAAGGGAGATCCTCATAATTTTATAAAGACCCTGTAATTATTTATAATTGGCTACTCCTTTAGCACTATAAACCCCCATTAACTCCAAATCCTGCAATACTTAATCCATATAACTTTAAGTAATTTTCGAACCATCAAGCCCAAATTATGTTTTATTTTGGTATGTAATACCAAAATAGACCAACAAAGAATGGGTACCCCCCCCCGCCCGCCCCTCCTTTGACGGCGCCGGACTCCATCAGTGTTTCGGAACTTTACAATCTGATATACAATAAACATTATGTGTGCCAACGAATAATATTTTTTAGACCTATGTGTTGTTTTTGATTGAAAAAGTAATGAAAGAATTACCAAAAGAAAACATTTGCGCCCCTGGTGGGGGGTTTGAAAAGTCTCGCCCAAATAAACGACAGACTACAAAGGTCTTTTTTATTTTGCATACATATTTCGACTAAAATATATATATATAATCTATCTATATCTTCACATAGAAGAGAAAGTTGTTTACCCAACCCATCACCGCCCTTTCAGACACCATACAGAAATTTCATGTGAGTAAAACATTGTAGTAGAGTTCACAAGGCAATTTTCCATAAAAGATGTTCAAAAAAGTGATTACAAACCAAAGTTGACTAAAGTGAAACTTAGACTAGCCCACTCAACCCCTAGTAAACGTGGGACAATATTCCAATTTGATAACTTGAAAATTTATTTGTTTTTTTCCCACAAACAACAAAATTCCGATCCCTTATAAATAAATATTTATAAACAGATACGGAACCGGGAAAACGGGATGGCCAAAAAGGAAATTACTTATGAAATATGCACGAAAATCCTGTTTCCCCACTCTATTTAAATGTTTAAAAAGTTAGTTACCTTTCTTTTGTGATTTTGGTAATCAGCTCAAGTATAATTTCCAACCTTATTCCCCCTTTTCTAAATTTCCTATCTGGGGAAAAATGTGGAAAAAAAAAACATTTTTTTAAAAGCGCAAGCAGCCGGATCCCCTGTCACCCCCCCACAAAAAAACCTATATTGACAAAATTTGAAGCCATTTTAGGTCCCCCGAATATTATAAATATTAATTAATTGTACTAATGATAACTACCCCTCCCCACCCTTATTAAAACATTTTCCCCCTTAAATCTCAAAGTTTTTGAATAGGAAATCCAATGTAGTCCCAAACAACCCCGGAATCGCAATCCTTCTAAGGTATCGGTTTCACATTTTGTGGACCCCAAATTGTAATTAGATATTATTTTTTTGTGATTAGTAATTTACAAACAAATATCAAATACAAAACTAATTAAATGAAAACTATGCACAACTGTATTATTCAAACCAATTGGTGATAATTCCTATTTTATTTATTATTTCGAAAGGTCCGAAATTAAAAAGTTAGGGAGGTAGCAGTTTTTACATGCACATGAGTGGCCAAAAGATAGTATAAAAAAATTTTTCTCCTTCAAAAATCCTCATAGTACATCCGAAATTAAATACTACTCCGGATATTTTCAAAGCTTAAAGTTATCTGATTTTTTTTTAGATTTCTTTCTCAAGATGGTTAACTGTCCCGATCCTCTTCCCAAAATATTTAATCTGTGCGTGCCGTCCGCCTAGTGTTCCAAGGAATTCTCATGTGTGTGGTCCCTGATAGTTTTTGACAACATCAAAAATTTTTGAAAAATAAAATAAAAAAAAATTATGTTTTAAATCTTTTTTGATCAGTGTAATATTAAAAAAAATTAAAAACAAAACAAGAAAACAAAAAAAAAATAAATTAGAAATAAACGAATTAAATAAAACCCGGATTGTAATACAAAATGAAACTGAAATCGAAAAAAAAAAAACTGAATAGAAATATAAACTATAAGGATAAAATATAAAATCGTAACAATACATACCCTGAGTGGGCCGTTCTTGGTGCTCAAGCAAAAATACTCATTTCATAAAACATAAAATTAAAATATTACGCCATATGACCCTTTGCTGCTACGCTGGATTACGATTTGTATGCCAACTTTGTAGATGGCTCCGCGGACGCGGTTAATACTGCCGATAATCAAGGGCAACAACTCGGCGTGAAAAAGCCCAACACAAGGTTGTGGGCTAGCCAAAATCGGATATCCGATGGATGGCAGCGATGTGGACCCAAGTGGGAAGTGAAAAAATTTTTCAATTTCGTTTTTCGAGTTTTATTTTTTCTTGGCAGATATCGGGATTAGCTAGGATATGCTGTCAAGAAATTTTTTTTTTTGGCCTCCCAAAAAGTATTTTTGTTAACAAAGAGTTTAATTAGAACGGAAACTACTTTTACATCTAATTTTGATTTTAACTTCATTTTCTTTTGTGATTTTTTATATCTCGATTTTTCGGGGAGCGGTTGGGGAGGTTGTTCTGTTTTTCATTTTTCTGTAAATTACGTTGAATATCACAAAAGGAAAACGTCGATATTATGAATTTTTAAGTTTTTTGTTATTCTCGATCAGTTTCAAAATAAAATTGTATGACAGCTGTCGCCATCAATACATTTACTACTACGTTGATGTCTTATCTAAGTTTGTGGTTACTTAAAAGTTTGCCCTTTTAAAGAAGTAAATTAAAAAAGATGTCACAAACCACAAGTTAATGATGCTGCCTTAGAATCCCACATAACGATGTTGATTGAGTGCGCTTGTGCAGGACCGGAAGCAGAGCGCGAAGGGAGGGACCAACGAACGCTTACATAAATGACAATCAGACTAGATATAAACTATGTCACTGTATGACGACGACACTTCTAAGTGGTAAACATCCAAGAACAAATTAAAAACTGATAGACCACTATATTAAAGTAGTCAGTTTAGTGGTGTGGTATCTGCTCTTGCTTTTTTCTGCTTGTTTAACCTTCAGTGCCATTAGATTTACGAGAGTTTTTTTCATTGAGTTTGGAGCTGTATTGTAATAATACCTGTATACGCGTAAGGTTGCGTGTTTTCGTAAAGTGCGTTTTTTATTTAACCTTGCGTCTTGCTCAGCCCAAGTACTGCGACAAGTGATGCATTTTCATTGTCGGTGTCTCTAAGCCAACTGGGCGATCTTAATACGACCAGCCTACGATAAAAAGTGTTCGTTTGCGTGTGTCTTAGATTTGGGATTTATAAGAGCCCAAAAGCTTACTATTCCTAGAAGCAGGATATAGAGTTTGTCATGTATTGCTGTCTAGATCTCGGTTGTATTTTATTTTGATCACAGAAATGAACCGCGTAAGTGTAGCTAAATACGATTTCTGCGTCACATACGATTGTGGCCTTTGGATGAAGCACGGAGGTTCACTGGATACGTGCGATATAATTCAGTTCTGTGTCAACCTTCGAATATCCACCCATGATGCCAGCAACCTGCGACCCATAGGTTAGAATGTTTGAGGTATATGAAAAAAATGCTTACGCATGCTACATGAGTACCTGAAAAAAATTGCTCTGTTTTTTAAATGCTGCCAGGTTAGCACTGTCTTTATAATATTTGTCATTTGCAAGTTTTGGTGCTTCTGAACAAAAAAATTATTTGTGGGTGATAATTTGTCTCCGTTAATAGGTGATCAGAGGATATAGTGATCATTCGGGCGCGGTACGAGGGTCACATCCGGCTTCTTGGCAGAGAAGGTCAGTGTGGTGTGCATACCGCTAAAGGTATCCGCGGTATGAAGCCGTGCTCTATCTTGTCTTGCATCTAGCGATTGCGTTCCGTTGTTCCCCTTTTTGGAATATTAGCTTTAATGCATCACGTTTAATGCTAAAAATATTTGAGTCTTCAATTGTTGTCCTCAAAGCTCTGTTCGTTCCTATTCACTATACGTGAGTGTTTTGGGGTGAAGTAATTGTGATTGAGTTGTGAACTTCTAGACAACCAAATTTTGAATTGAATGTTCGCCTGCTTAGGAGATACCATAAAAGAGAAATACCTATGATGCTAACATTTTCCGGATTGAAATCTTGCATTAACCTGTGCAAAATATATTTATAAAGGATCACCGTTGTGAGTTAGACATATTGACCTGTTTTGACCGGGCGACGTTGAAAGAAATAAGCGCGCCATACTGATCTAGGCATTTCTAAACTATATTTGTCGTTTTGAGCTGTGTAGTAGTGTATGTTATGTCGTGAATGCACAAAAATTGGATCCAATATGTAGAAATGTAGCCCCCCCCCCCCTAGATTAGTTACGTGAATATCCGAAACATTTCCGCAAGCCCGCTTCAATTTGTACAACTTTTTAAGTCAGAATTCATAGTTTTGAGAATAACTAGAAATCAGTTGAAACTATTTACATGATATTTTGTATTTAAATAAATTAATTCCTGTGAAAATTCTTTTGAATTAAAATTATTTGCAGACCTAATTGGCGTTTCATCTCTATGTAGTAATCTATTATACTAACTTATTGTCTTATTTTCGCAAAATACCTAAACGATTTTTAGACTTGGGGACTAGTGAAGTGTCTGTCCATAGTGACGTCTGTGATTTAGTTAGATAACGTAAACGAATACCCGATCAGATGAATTGTGTTATTTTGTCAGACGCACTTGGTTGTCCTAATAGTCGGACCGCGCCTCTTGAGCGATGATAATCATTTTCGATAGGGATGTTATGTAACTGTCAGATAGTAATGTATGATCAAGCATCACGGAAAATAGTAATAAGAAAAATAAAAAGATAGAATTGATTTGCGTTGTTACCTGCTGGATATTCCTAGTTTGAGTTTTGCTACTCGATAATCATGGATTATCCGGATTATTATATGAATGGTAATAACGTTACGCGATCGAGCTTCTATTGCACAAATGTATTTTGTTGTGTTTTTGCCTTAGAAAAGAATAGTATTTCCACGCCGACGTAGAAAAATAGAGTACAAATGCAATAGTCGAGTAACAGCGAAGGCTATCTTCTCGGGACGTAATATAATAACTCATCTGTCACCCTATTGGAAATTCGCTTAGCATCTATATAACATTCAGAAAAGTAAGGTATGTAGCCAGTTATGTAGCCCTGCAACAATGTGCTTCTGTCTCTACCCCAAGTAGTAAGATATGTTTTTTTTATCATGGACTCGTTCGTTTTTGATGGTTTTCATGGTAACAATAAACTTTGCGTCCAATTTGTTGCTAATATAGTTACATTTCAATCCATGTGTCCCATCTGATGCTCGATCCATACAATGGCTCGCCTGACTGAGTCCATAGCCAACATAGTCATTTGCTATCAGTACGTACGCATGAAGGGAATATATAGAATTGGCAAGATTAATTACTTTTTTATGAAAACGTTTGCCTACAATTTTGTTACATTGGTGGTTTTTTTGAATGCTGTAGATAATTCTTAAGCATATGGGTTAAACCCCGTTTGCCTTATATTCGGTTTTTTTATTTTTTACTGCTGATACTTTTATTTTATTATTATTTTACGACTACCTAAAGCATATTTTGTAGATCACATCGAATCTGCGCATTAATCATTGACTCAAAGCCTTAACAAAAGCATATGAGCTAGCAATTTTTTTTGACTGCGTCAGAATTTTGACAGATCCTATTTCCGGTATTTTGTCAGTCGCTTTTTCGTCTGTGTGATTTGGGCAGTTTTTTAAAAGTGGGTATTAATTTATTTACTATAAAATTCCAGATAATTTATCGTGTTATTGTAAACATCACACAGATTTATGGTGTTTTTGCAAATTTCAATATTTGTATTATTCATTCAGTACCATCACCGTTTGATTTTGATAAATTAAAGTATTTATCGGAGCATGGACCACTGATTATCCACGACTATTTATTATTTTTATTATTTTTTTAATTATATATTTTCGGGTTATATGCATTTGCGTTCGTAAACTGAGATAACTTTTCCAAAATATTTTTTAATGCATTATATTATATTTGACTATAATATATTATAAATATATGTTTATATTATGCTATGTAACATTTTGTTGAGCATCAGAAAGCTTTGATTTTGTTATTACATCGAAAAATATTTATGTCTTTATAAGCTTCAAATTTATTCTTTGTTTTCTTCCACACTAATGAAAATCAATATTATTGTATTGAGAATATCTTTTATGGATGTTTTGTACTCGACATCATGGAAGCAACAGGTCGGAATATTTTTCGCTTCGTTTTTGTATATATTAAATAACTGTTCTCCGATTAAATAAGGTTTGTCCAAAAAATACAGAGTTGGTTTTATAGAGGCATTTCTAATAAATCGATGAGAGGGTCCAGAAATTCTTTTGTGGCGAGGGATGATCTGAGATAATTAAATTAAAGATCGTAAATACAGATTCGACCAAGGACCCGTTATTGTTGCGGAGGATTACCTTGAGGCTTTTTTAGTTTAGTTCTGTATCAAATGTTTTACCTTAGAGGCGCAGTTGTTGGTATTTTCAATGTAATTTAGCTCTTTGTCGTAATACTAAAATTTCTTTTTAGAGCTCTACCGGAACGCTGGTGGACGAATGTACCTATATCAAAAAGTAGTCGAGATCAGAGTCTGTTAATTCATTTTCCAATGACATAATTACATGCAGAATTCTATTCTCCTAAAATAATCGATATTTATGGTGCTATTTTGGTTATAGGCACCCGGCGCTAATCAGTAATTAATTACCAGGCTTTTTACAGCACCTGTTTTACTCGAAATCCTAAAAAATTCAAAAAATAAATGAATAACAAAAAATATTGTATATCATACTTATAATGAAATACCTCATCCTTCTCATCATTGTTTCCTAACTTATTCTTTCCCATGACTAAGACATGTCACTAAGGTAGAGACACGAACGAAAATTTTATTGTGTAAGCAAATAAATAATATCTATATTCTCATTCAACCAAAATTGTTAAATAATTTGTAAACTTACCGAAGGTATGTGTGGGTCTATAGAAATGGGATTGAAACCCTCTTAAGATATAACCATTTCCTGATTTCATTTGCACTAAGAAACCTTGTATGAAGAAGCTATAACTTGAATTCTAATGAAAGCTTACATGAAACTACTATTTTCTGCTGTGTTCGCGTCTGATGGGAAGATACATCTTTTTGCTTTTAATACAAAACTATGTGGATGTTTTACTAACAATTGTCAGCGAATAAATGTTTTAATTTTTCACACTCTGAAACGGTTTACCCATCTTGGACAAGTTTGTAACAGTATTGCGGGAAAACTTGGAAAGGTTATTTTAACTTCAGGGCCTATCCTTTTACTGAAATATTTGACTATGATTTTTGTTTTAATATGGAACCAGATATAAGCAGTTCATCTTTGGATCATGCTTTGAACAAACTTAAAATTTTATGGAGGGTTCAGATATTTATAAAACGTGCATTATTGAAATGACCCCTGCCGAAGGAAACCTATTCAAATCTGGGGTTAGGAATTGGAAGAACATTATTTTAAGAAAAATTAACAAGATCTTATCCTAAAGAAGTGAAGGTTGGTATTGTATCTGTCTGCAAAACCGAATATCAGAAAAAGAAAAACAATACTGCACTTGGGAGACTTATCAAAAGTCTCGTAAAACCTTGCTCTGAGCGAATTTAGATAAAAAATGTGGTGGTGTATTTTTGTTGTTTTCATAAAGAAGAACAATTTATGTGCGTTTATATGTCTTAGGTAAAAATAAATTCTTGACGAATTGAGCCCATATTAAGGCAAAATCTTGGTTTATAAAAAAGTCTTCTTGTGTGTGTAATAAAATTCTGATTGTCATTGTACAACAACCGACGAATCTTCAAAATCTTTTTATGTTGCAGTGAACTTGTATCGTTGGTCTCCTCATCTGTAGATGAAGATACATGGATTGGTTTGGACGACAAGGAAAAAGAAGGCAAATATATATGGTCGGATGGTGTCGTTGCTGAAATTGCCAATATACCTTGGGCGATCGTCAACCGGATAACCTCCTTTTGTCTGAAGATTGTGTTGAGATGAGCAGTGAAGTATAAATAAATGATGAACTTTGTTATCTCAAGCCAACTACCTTTGTGAAATAAAACTTTGATTATCGATCCACAATAAAGAAAATGACATAAAAATGACATAATATTTATTGCTGAATGTAAATAAAGAATAATTGCATTCTCAACGCAATTTTAACTCATGTGAATTGTTGGTTGTTTAAAATCAACGTTAATTCAAGATAAATATTAAATATGAAGGTCAAACGTCCTCCTCTTCATTTCTCCAAAATTGCGTTTTTGAAAAAACGATTGATAATGTTAAACAATACCACAGCAATAAAAAATATTCCGGGTTCCTGCTTTATCCCCAAAATTTCTTATTGAGGTAAAAATTAAATTTTGGAACAGATGGTAAACTTAAAAAATATTAATCTTGGTCCGTTACCATGACTTTATTTGCCTAATTTTATCAAACTAAAAAGTTTTACATAACTAATAAAATTTGTGAACTATTTGCGAGGCTTCCCAGTGAACTAAGTCGTATCTGGAAGTGACCAATTAGAAAAAATATACTAATTACGGACTGTATAATTAGCAACCGTTATGTATATAAAAATAGCCTTCCATGTCTTTCAAATTTTATTTTAATATTAAATACTCAAGGGAGGGCGTTTGACCATCATTTACGTCACTTCTATTTTTCAAGAAATTCGAGGTGAACAAAGAAACAAACAGCAATAAGCTATTGCAAAATGTAGTATCAAAAGTAGCAATTTTTTCTCATCGCCCGGGGTAGATACCACTCTGCACTGCACATTTACATGGTTGTATGGAATTTTATCTGCTTACAAAGCAGTTGCTGGCACGTTATATACACTGAAAAAATGCAACAAAATCCACTGGTCTTTGACAGTAATTGTATTTGACGGTATTAAAAAAGTCGAATTTGATTATTTTGGCCAAAGGAGTGTGCAGTCATCAACAGCCTTTAATTGGCATGAATAAATCTCATCAACATAGCGTTTTTTTTCAACTTTGGAAATATGCAATTACTGTAAACCAGTGAATTTACTGTACTTCTGCTACATAGTAGTAGGTCTTGTCATTTAAGTAACTTTTAATTGTCTCGTTTTAGGCGCTGCTTCCGGCTTGCTCGGAGCGAACTTCCATATAAAAAAAAAACATCCCGGAAGAAAAGGAACAATCTGAATAAGTTTGTTTTCTGGTAATTTTTTCTATTAAATAATTTTCATAATAGTCCTTGCATGTTATGCTTTTTTGTGATCGGAGAGAACGATTTCGGCTAATATTAATGATTTACTTACTATTCTATTTATTTTACCCTGTACGATAGTTGTTTTTCGAATGATTTTCGAATAAAATAGTTTCATAATTTTTTTTTGCCTAAATAAAATTCCCATTATTATCATTATCGTTTTTGTTTTGGTCACAGGTAATTACAATAGCGGATCAGTGCTTAATGGGATGTTTTAAGATTTCAGTTACGGTACAGAAGTACAAAAGTAAATATTTCAATACACCATATTCCGATATTATGGCTGAAAAGTCATGAGCCTACCGAGGTTGTTTGCATGGATTAATGAGCCGGAATCTAAATTAAAATTCCTCATTGTGACATGACGAAAAACTTATTTTTGTGAACTACCTAATTCTAATCACTTTAAAGTAGGTTTTAGGGTACGAATTATAAATATTGTGACAACGGCTTAAGAATTGTTTTAAATCCATAATTCTCAATTTATTTAACTACAATTTTCTAATGAAAACAACAATCGAGTAATAAATAATATCAAAAAATCTTCTCAGTATACACATTCAAATTTTGATGTTATTTACAATTTTCTGAAATTTTCACATCTCAAATATTAATTAGCTGCGGTTTTGAACTCAAAATATATTCGTCTTTGGAGCTCTTTAATTAGGGTTGCCCGAATAGCTTAGCTTATTCGATTACTGAAATTTACCTCATAAATAAAAAATGTTTAAGATTTTGCATGACTTAAGCAAATTTTATTGCTTAAAACTTAAAATGTGTCTTAAATTTACAAAAATGTGGATTAATTTGAAATACTTACATATAACCGTTATCTTTCCTTGGATTAGAATTGCAATGGAACAAGGATATTTACCTGTGGTAATGCATTTCTTTTCAAATATTTTTAAAACATTTGTGGTGTTGACTTGAATTTTTTCTCGACTATGTTATTTAATGTATTTAAAAAAAAAGCATTTTTTTCACAGTCCATGTTATGTTTTTTACTGTTTTTGGAAAGAGATGAGGGGTTCCCAATCAGATTTTTTTTGTGAAGCATGATTCACGTCAGTGAACAATGAACAAAACTTACTTAATTGAAACAATTTATACTGGGCATTAAAGAGATTATGAAATAGACAGGAAGTGCACTTTGATAGAATAAGAGACATTCAAAGCACATTAAAAACTTAAACTATAATGCGTTTTAGAAAATGACTATTTTTTGTACTACTTCATTGTGCTACCTGATAAGTGGACGAACTGTGCTCTAGTGGAACAATTCAACGATGACACAGGAGATTTGTTGTTTTCAAGCATGAGATACAGATGGAGCGAAGTATTCCATATCTGATGAAATATCTTTCAGAAATATTTTAGAATTTTTAACGCAGTTAATTTTCTATATTAATGTATACACTCTAACAAAAAATGCAAAAAAATCACTGGTCTTAAACAGTAATTTTACTTGACTGTATTGAAACAATTCAAAATCGACTTTTTGGCCAAACATACCAACTCATATATTTGTATAATTTTGAAATTTACTGCAAATGACCCGTAAACTTACTGTACTTTTGTTACAGTGTACATATCAGATATCGAAAACATTGTAGTGTTCAGGATAGTAGACTTCGTGAAAACCAAGAAATATTTGATAATTTCTAAACACTAGAAAGATAAATTTTGGATTCATGCTATCATTGGCATGTGTGGGCCAATAATAAAACAGGGTATACCCGCGTTAAATCAGCGGCCCCTGGTTGAAATTAACTTGATTTTAAACAACAGTTGGTAATGACAGTGGTAATTTTGCCAACTACAGTTGATATTTTTAAAATATCAACACTGAATAATAGTAAATAATAAATAATAAAGTTTTTATTATTTCGGTTGTCCCCGGTCTGCTGAGAGTGTAGAATCATTCATTCCTATATATTCTTTGTTAGGCATTTTTAACTTCAAGGATGTACTTTAAGCATATCTGAGGTCTTTTGTTATGTGCAGCAGTATCGGTATCGGTCATTTTTACTTCGACAACATGAATTGTTATTTGTCGGCGGTACAGTGTAACAACATGTAATAGAATCGCTGCTTCTGGACAATACTTGTGTCACTGATATAACAACCGTAAGAATCCACTTTCTTGACAAAATACGAAATGTTGACCAATTGGAAATTTTATTCTGTCAAGCATAAGCCACAGATGGACTGCGTCTCGTCGACGCGGTCCATCAGTGACTCATACTTAACAATAGATGTTTTGGCAAAATATTGCACATTTGGATGGAATGCACCACCGAGGTGAAGTCCTTCAGCAGCACATACTTTGTATAAATTCCATCAGGAACGCAGTTTCACACCTGCCTTTTATTCAGAAATGCGATAGCCAATATAGTGTCTTTTGAAGATACAAGGATTTAAGTAATGGATGGGCAAAAGCAAAGTGGAGTTTAGCCTTTTGTAAATATGAAGATAAGGAATTATTTATTCAAATTTTGCTTTATCAATTTCACATACCACTGAAAATACTAATTACACATTCTATAAACCGCCTCCGTGTCACCTCGTCTGCGAACAAGGACACAATACAAAACGATTGTAATCCAACTTCAGTTTTATCATTTATAGAAATTTCTGAACTTTCTTAAGATCAGTTCTCAATTAATTTGATTAACGTGTGTTATGAATAACGAATCGAATTGCTCATCCAAATGTTGAACATCAGACTAAGGCTTGTACTGAAGATTGTTGGTCAACACTTGTGGTAGATTCGTGTGTTGAGTCTATAGGTTGTATCATAAGAAATATATAGTCCACAATCTCAATTCAGGCCGAATTTGCTTAGCAGGAGTCACAGATTGATTGCGACCGGTTGGCTTAATCCATCTTTTGCCTTGTGTAGAGAGTGGCATTGATTTTTATTATCAAATGTTTGAGATGTTTATTTAATACGACCGAATACCAGTGGTCAATCGTTTACTTATAGTGCACATGTAGATATAATCATGATGAACTTTAATTAAATATGTATTTTGCTTGAAGGACTGAAATCAATTTTTAGTTTTAATTTGTTGGTTTTATGTCTGTGCTTTATCACTGTCAATTTAGTCATCTTGGTCTATTTTCGAGAAATAAGTGATAAAGAAAACAGTTGTGAACGTTCACTATATATATATTTAATTGTAAGAATTACCGTTCTACCAAGGAGTGGTCAACTACAATAATATTTCCCATGCAAGCCCCTGCGCAAATATGGGGTATGTTCAATTATTCGGCAAGCATAAGAATCACCTCTCCCAGCATTGTAAAGAGATTGACATAATTGCGTGTATAGTTGGTCTGTTTACTGAATTAAACTGAGATATCAAGGAGTGTGGCTTTTGAAATAGCACTTTGCGGCTAATCGCATAGTAAATAATACAAACACTCCAAAAGTCCTAGACAAATCAAATTTAAGATAAATTTTATCTGGGAATAATTCCTCATGCCTGAGAATGGAAGTCATGCGATCGCCATTTAAAAATATTAGATAGAAATATGTTACGTTGTTAATTTTCATGTTCCAAGTTTTGCTAGAAACTAAATAAGAAAAATAAATGAAAAAAACCACGCACACATGCAAATATGTAAGTTCTATTACGAATGGGCGCATTTTAAAAACACAAAGCTGACAGAAAACTGTTCTGAACAAAAAAAGTGGTATTTAAATTTGACAAGCCAATTTCAATAAAAAAAGTTTCAGTAAAGCAAAACTAAAAAGCCGATTTTATGGTCGAAAAAGTGCTGTTGTTGAAACAAACCGTCCGAGGTTCGCCATAGAAAGCTCATACTTGACAATAATCTCATTCCAATTAAGGCGGTTTTTGATTCTAGAAACATAGAATTACTGCAAGTTGCTATTGTATTTACTGTATTTTTGATACATTGAGTCAAATCAGAGTAACTTAATCGATCAGTTGGCTAAAACAAATCTAATTCACAGAAATTTTTCACATCCATTTTCCCGTTTCAACAACATCATTTAAAATGAAATTTGTCATGAATTTTGTATTCAAATATAAGACTGAGCCACACGCGCACAAAGCCTAATAAAGTCATGACAACAATATAAAAAATATCATCCCTTTCCTTTTATAATATATTTCTAAAACGTGAAATGGCCTCTGTCATCACACAGGCCTATAATCGACGGTTCGGCGTGTTCCATCGCCAGTAGAACGAAAAGACTTTATTAACCCAAAAAGTTTAGTCAATATCGCCTTTCCAAATTACGGTAAAAATGGCGATTTTAACGTATTTTTGTTATAGACGGAAATTGTCCTAAATCAAGTATTATTGCATTTTTGTGGTATTTCATTGTATTGTTTATTGGGATCATACAAATCCTAAAGTTCAAAAATTTATCTCAGTTCGATCTACAATACATTTTCGTTAACGATAATGAAGATATTGTTTAATGAAGATTAATATAGACTTTGCCAAAACGTCACTCTTGGCTATTTTGTGATCATTTGTTATTGTGAAGGGCAAACATAGAAGTGTTATATATGAGGATTCATACTAAATAACAAATTTGTGTATTGGCAGGTATGCACTGATTAAAAAGATAACATCGCTTTCCAGATTTCTAAATTGTAAATATTTATGACAATAAACCTTGAAAATTAATCATATATCTAAAAATAGCTAATGTACGAATTGCATTCATTAACGCATTTCAGAATGAAAAAAACGTAGCAATTTATGATTTGTTAATATAGATATTCTTTCTGCCTTCCTATTGGCTTGTCTATGTATTATGAACAAGAAATTCCAATATATACTCTGTAATTCGTGTGACAATTTCATTTGTCTTTGCGCTAGGGTATGACCATATTTTAGATTGTTAATATGGCAGGTGCTGTATCTTGCCGCTTAAAGAATTTTAATAAAAATGAAATGATTCAGTAGAAAACGATCCATGCGGGGGTTATGCTCGATAAAATCATTTTCTTAATTGGAATTTTAATTCAAGGATACTTGTGATACTAAGGACAGGAATTCAAAATCTCCTACCAAGATTATGCGCTATATCCCTATTTAGTTATCATTCTTTAATCTTTCAAAATATTTTAAAGAAAAATGAAACAAAGAAAAAAGGATTGAAAATGTTAAATTGTTAAATACTAGCCTCTGATCGAATGCTTCGACAACGATCAATCTAAGGTAAAATAAACGCTTTGGTTTAATAATAAAAATGTCTGTCACGAAGAGTTCATGTTCCAAGTAATATTTAAAGAGTGCCTGTATGTCTTAATGTTGATATCTGGTTCTTTTCCCATTACTGCTGCTAGCCAGTAATCTATGCAAACGATTTCCGCTACAAGGGCAATGCGGTTTCCTACAAAGCGATGATTCATTTTTTCCTGTTGAAAAAATAATTGTTTGTAAGATTAGATCCGAGGTATGTATTCTGTCAAAATAATAATATCTTTTGATATAATCTATGTTTTTTATTTCATTTTTCCATGTAAACATTGTCAGCATTGGTTTCTATCAATTTATACACCTGTCAATCAATATTTGTCATTATATTTGTGTGATCTGTATCATACTCGATTCGGAGTATCGTTATCGGTGTATATGTCTTACTCGGCGTCACGATGTTTTCAAGACGTTATTATACAGTTGCTCATTTTGAACAGATCATCCTCTCAGTCAGCAAACTTTTGTGCACATATCTTTCCGTTTAACTTGAGTCGCTGATGGATCGCGCTTACGAGGCACGGTTGTCAAAATGAAAATTCTGATTGGATTTTGTTTGATCAAAGAAGTAAATATTGTTTTTATAAAAAAATAGACCTCACCTCCACAATTCGATCTATCAACGACCGTAATGGGCAAAAAAACGATTTTCGTTGAACAACACCATGTAAATTTTACTGTGTTAAAGCAGTTGCAGATTTTACTACACTCCTGTAAAAATGGGTCAAGCTTACTTTCAGCTAATTTAACTAAACGCAATGTTCTAGAAAAATGTCAGCTTCTTATATTATCCTTTTCATAAAAACACTGTGTCAGATAAAGGATATATAAAATATATATATATATATTAGTTTATTAAATTTATTACAGGCTATCCAATGCATATACTGTGATACTTATTAAATAGCATATTAAAAGAAACACTGTTTGATCTAAGTATTGTCGACATTTCATACCCTTTTTACAAAAGTTTTATCACTATGAACATTATCAGGATTACTAGAATGCTTCGAAAAATGTGTTTATTTTTCAACCTCCATAACATTTCCGACTTCTTGATTTCCTACAATCACATCCACATGGCACCTAAAATTTAGTAAAAAAATTGTTTATTGGGATTATACAAATCCTAAAGTTCAAAAATTGTCATCATCTAAAAATGAACTTAAAGTCACAACCAGATCCTTAATGTTGACAGTTAAAAGTTCATTGTATAGGATTCTTCTACGGGAGTGGAGAACCGAGAATGCGACTTAATCCTATTGCGAACCTTGACCTTTTGTGAAGACGCCAGTTCCAAATTGGATTGAAGGTTCATGTCTTAACATATTTCTCGTTATTCCTGTTCATGGGCATGGTTGCTGGTGAAAGCCGTACGCAGTGCTTTCATAAACAGCCATAGACCGGTATGGCGTCCAGCAGACCTCTCGCACATATTTCTCACGGGATAATAACTAGTCAGAACCATCAGAGATACGTTGGTCAACGCGTATTTCAAAGCTTTTCCGACTGAGACTGAAGGCGCCCGGTATGACAATATGAAATCTCAGCGGAAAACATCCAAACAAAACTGAAAAGTTATAATATAAAGCAGGGAGTAAGTTCAACGCAGAGTGAGAGAGGAATGAAAATTGGCAAAACATGAAAGAGATGTGAGTGTTGTGAACAGGCACATACTTCGTCATATTTTATTTTGATGATATATAAGCCCCTATCAATAAATGAACTTAATAAAATGAGTGAAACAAAAAAGAAGAATACAAAATGTTATGGTACAACGAAGAACTTACTTTCACAGTAACATTTCCTTTGTACAATTTTTCATTTTCTCTGTATATAGTTAAGATGTTCTTGTAGCACCAGATGTTTTGACAGTTGCATGGAGCTTTGTGCTTTGTATTTGATGGTTCTTGATACAATTTATGGCTATTTTGCTTTGGTGGAGAAGGATATAATTCATTTCCAATTTTGTGTTCCTGTACCTCGGTCACGTCGCACCCTTCTTGATCTGTATTTCTGAAAACCAGTAAAATGATGCAGCGGAAAATTGTAAATCTAGTTAACAATTCAAGAAATAGGGAAAAATTTAAGTCAAAGTATTTCTAGCTGCCACCTAATCATAGGACAGTAAATCATGATATTGGTGGATGTCATTTCAAACATAGAATAAAAAATTATTTGCATATTATATTTGTTTGAATTCAGGATTTTGATAATTTTTATTATAAATTTTGATTATTCTTTACTAAAACAGGGAAATCAATCGACGATTTAACAAATCCCCGCACAAAAAGCTTTCCTGCTCCAGATATACTCACTTGCATTGGGCGGACTTGTGTGGGACACTTTTTAACAAACTAACAATTTTTCTACATTTTGTAGAACCGTGATGAGATATTTGAATACATTTCATTACTTTGCATGATTGGCTTGAAGTTACGATTCGCGAGTTGTTGTTAGAGGCTGCACATGATTTTTCTGGTCCTGCAAACTTTCTGTAGAATCCAAAAAAAGAAATAAATAATGAAAACTCGCTGAAATAAAAATAATTAATTTGACTCGAAATCATCCTATGAATGATCACGCCTATAAGTCTTTTCTCGGTTCAATAAAATATTTTACTTTGACTGGAAGGATCGTCTGTTCAAATAAACAAGTGTATAAAACGTCTTAAATGCATGAAACAGCGCAAAGGTTTGTCATATGCTGCACAAGAATTGTGCAGTCGTAAAAAAGGTTAGAAAAAATAACTAAGTTAAAAACTATGTTAAAATAATTTCCAAAAGCTCATTAAAATCACAAGATGCAATCTGAACTATGTAAACTAAAACAAAATAACTAAAAGCAAACATCAGTCTCACCCCTGCACACAAGCAGATCTCACGCCGCGTAAGACATATACACCAATAACGATAGTCCGAGACGAGTATGATACCGATCACACAAATATTGATGTTTGACAGGTGTGTAAATTGACACAGACAAAAAAACGCAGAAACCTTCCCTAGCAAAATAATTGGAATTGATTCTATCTGGATGGTATGTATATTCTTTCTTACAAGTTATGACTCACTTGAACGGATCACAATCTGGAAGGCCGGTGTCGTGATGATCATCTTGAGTGTCTTTGGATTTGAAAAAAATTTTTGCTTCATACACGGAAACCTGAAATGAAAAAATACTTTTCCATTTTAATTTTTTTTTTCGAGTTATTGATCAATAAATATATAGTTTGAAAATGAAATGCTGACAATAGTTACTGGAAAAAACAAGGATTATATGAAAAGTTATTATTATTTTTAAGTATTTTACATACCTCGGTATCAAATCTTGCAAACAATTCTCTTTGTAAGTTGACTTCGTTCGTAAACTTATCGCCAATCACCACGAAAATAAGCAGAGATAATATGAAAATTTTCATACTTTTTTCTCTTTTAAAAAAACAAAATGCTGAAAATCATCGTCATGTTTTCAAGAGGAAAAAAATAAAGCATCGCTGAGTAGAAAACTAACATTGCCCTTGTAGCGGTAATCGTTTGCATCGATTACTGGCAAGCAGTAGCAGGAACTTTTAAAATGGTACTCAGAACATAACTCTGCGTCACGGAGATTAGGGTACTTTTTGTTTCAAATATACATTTTTTCATCATCACACACAAAGCGTTAATTTTACCTTAGATTGGTCGTTGTCAAATCTTTCCATCAGAGGCTAGTATTAAATATTTTCATTCCTTTTTAGAAAATATTTTTCATAAAAAAATTTTTTGAAATATTAAGGAGTGATAATTAAATAGGAAATAGCGCATAATCCTGCATAGAAGATTTTGGATTTCTGTCCTTAGTATCACAAGTATCCTTTAATTAAAACTCCAATTGAGAAAATAATTTCATCGAGCATAACCCTCAAATGGTTCGTTTTCTACTAAATCATTTCATTTTTTCATTAAAATTCTTCAAGCGATCAGATACAACACCTAAATGTAATCGCTGACATTCACTAATACGACAAACTGTGAGTGTATCTGCTCTGGACGATAGTACAAGCGATATAACACTTCCTCATTTTCTTAGTCGCCTTTCACGACACTCAGGAAATAAGTTAGAGCAATTCTAAAACCGGGCCTACAGTTTCTTGTGAATTTGATAGATTACCTTCAAATCAATTTTTCATATTTGACACGTCAAAAGCAGTATAGGTATAGATAGGTACGCAAAGACAAATGAGATTGTCTCACGAATCCAGATTATATATTGGGTGTGTTGTTCATACTACATAGATAAGCCAATAGGAAGACAGAAAGAATATCTACATTGAAAAAACATTTACATCATCAAAGGTTTACTTTCATAAATATTTACAATTTAGAAATCTGCAAAGCGATGTTATCTTTTTAATAAGTACATACCCGCCAAGCAACAAATCTCCGGTTTAGTGTGAATCATAACCAACACTTTTTGCTTTTCACAATAATAAATGATCACAAAAAGGCCAGATAGCGACGATCTGGAAAGTCTATATTAACCTGTGGACAGGCGTTAAAACAAAATCGGTATAGTAAGAGTATGCCCAGTGGTGTATTCAAAACCTTGAAAAGGGGAGGTCAAAATATGACGTCATTATCGGCGCCACTGGTAAAAAATTTCTTCTTGAAAATAACGGATTGATAATATATCGCAACAAAAATCCCTCTAAAACGCGATAATTTTTGGAATGTTCCTATGTTTTACTAAAAATTTAACGGATCAAACAATATTTTCATTATCGTCAACGAAAATTTATTAGAAACCGAACTGTGGTAAAAGTTGGAACTTTATACTTTTTATTGTATATTCCCAATAAACAATAATCTTCCTCTTATTAAAAGCGAAATACCACAAAAATTCAATAATCCTTGATCTCCGAGAATAAACTGAGTCAAGTAAAGTACGCACTAATAAACAAAAATGCTGTAAAATCGCCATTTTTTTCCGTAATTTGACAAGACGATATTGAAATAAAACACCAAAATAGTCGTTTTGGTCCTTAAAGTCTTTTCGTTCTACTGGCGATGAAACACGCCTAACAGTCAATTAAAGACGTAGGCGACGACTGAGGCCATTTCACATTTTAGAAATGTATAATAACAGAAGAGGGAGATGGTCATTTTTGTATATTGTTGTCACGAAATTTATTAGGCTTTGTGTGTGTATGGTTCAATCTTATATTTGAATGCAAATTTCATGACAAATTTCATTTTAAATGATGTTTTGAAGCTGCTGAAATGGGTGGAAAAATTTGTGTCGAATTAGTATTTGTTTAGTCAACTAAACGAGTAAATTCTCTGATTTAACTCACTGTGTCAAAACTACAGGAAATACAATAGCAACTTGCAGTAATTCCATCTTTCCAAAAAATCTCAAAACCGCCTTGATTCGGATGAGATTAATGTAAAGTATGAGCTTTTGATGGCAAACGTGGGACGGTTTGTTCCATCGACAGCACATAATTGACGGTAAAGTCGACCTTTCAGTTTTATTTTACTGAAACTTTTTATGGAACCTGCTTTGTCAACTTTAAATAACATTTTTTTGTTCAGAACAGTTTTCGTCAGCTTTGGGTTTTAATACTGCCAATTCGTAATAGAAACTGCATAGTTGCATGTGTGCGTACCTTTTTTTACTAATTTTTTCTTTTAGTTTCTGGCAAAACGTGGAATATGAAAATTGACAAAGTAATATATTTATATCTAATATTTTTAAACGACGATTAACGAGGACTTCCATTCCCGGCACAAGAAATTATTACTAGGAACATTGATCTTGAATTTGATTTGATTTGTCTAGAACGTTAGGTGTGGTTTTGTCATTAACTATGCGATAGGCCGCAAAGTGCCATGTCTAAAGCCACAC